>WYDI02025467.1:0-42058 GCA_009867235.2 Psittacus erithacus | reverse complement strand
AGGGGGGGGGGGGGGAGGAGGGGAGGGGGGGGGGGGGGGGGGGGGGAAGGGAAGGGAGGGGAAGGGAAGGGAAGGGAAGGGAAGGGAAGGGAAAGAATCCAGAATTTCAGATTCTGGATTTCTCTTTTTCCCCTTCTCCCATTACAAGAGCCCAGCCTTTGAGACAGTCCTACATGGCACCTCTCTCTCTCTTGTGCAATGTTTGCCTACTACATGATCCCCTCCCCAGCAAGAAGTTTCTCCTGCTGTAATGAAAGCTGACAGCAAACAGGGACCAAGGCTCTTTTTCTGCAGAAACACACACACCTCACAGATTCCTACATGCTTCTTGCTGTTGGCCATAATAAACTCTCCTGGCAGTCATAAGCAGAATTAATGTATGTTCAAGTCCCCAGCTGGGGGGGCTGATGGCACAGCAGATAAAACAAGAACAACTATTGTATTTCCAAAACAGCACCAGAGGAGATGTCTTTCCATGTGACACCACATTGCAAGAAATCACATGGATTTTTGCTAATGTGAAGCTTCAGGGGATTATTGTATGAAGTAGAGAGGCAATGGCCTCTGAGTCATTTCCAGTTGTCTGTGTCCTCATATGTATCAAAGGCTACATCTGGAAAAATCTGGGCAGGATACAGGACATTCAAGGAGATATTTCCAGGGTAAGAGCTAATAGGTATCATCTCTAAGACCAATTGTTCCAGGATACCACAGCACAGAGCTTATTAAGTGAGTCCAGGAGGGTCCAAGATTGCTTTATGTCCTGTGCACTCATGGCCAAGTTGACTATGAGACAGCACATCTTCCTCTCTCTTTCCCTTCTCCTTCCAGGTTGGAGAATGAGCTAAGCTCCCACAACAACCTGCCTCCCAAGAGATGCCACAAGTTTTCAATAGCAACCCCCTCCTCTCCGCTGGATAGGAGCTATCTTAAGGTTGTGAAATATGGTGGCTATTTAAACAGTCTCAAGCTTATACAGCAGATTAACCCAAGCGGTCAGAAGTACTTCCTCCAGCTGAACAAGCAGAATGTCTTTGGGAAGAGCAGCATGCAGTTACCCAGGTAGGTGAAGGCAATAGAATCCTTTCCTGAAACATTTTTCCACAATGCTCTTAGTGGCTGAAAGGAGCTCGTCCCTTTGCTATGCATTGGTAGGTGCCTCTAAGGCAAAGATCCACCTCTGTTTCTCATCCACTGCATGAACAGTCAAGTCCAGACTAGGACTAGGAGTCCATATCAACCCAAACTGCAGAGCTATCAGTACTCCAGTAAGACGCTGGGCACTCATCTGGATGAACTAGATACAGAAAAACAATAAACTAAGGTCAGAGTTCCTGGAGATACCTCCTCTTCAGTATCCAGCTGAAGACTTCACTGCTTTCCTTGCAGTCTACACTGCAAACATTCACTCAGATCATTTGCATTGCCATACAGATACTGCACTACAAGACTCTTTGGAGATGGCATCTTCTCTTTTCCAAGCCACTAAACTAGTGATGTGTGGATCAACAGGATAGTCCAGCCAGCCAGATTTAGCACTCTTGCCTGTAGTAGATTTTAGAGAAGTAGTGGCAAAATGCCATCAAATATCCAGAGTCTAAATGAGCTGCGCGCTGCATAGACCCACTGAGAGACTATCTTTGTGCTGAAGATATAACAATGCAGAGAGGCCAATGCTATGAAAAGGTGGGGGTATTTCCCAAAGGAAAATATCCTGCCATAGAAACAATAGTAAAGACAGGTTCTGGAGGTGCCAGTCTCTCTCCATTAACTTGAACTTCAGATGTCCCTTCCAACATCAGCCATCCTACGATTCTATAAGGAGTCCACACTACTGGCTTAGGTTAGGCACTTAGTCCATAGACAGCAAGTCCAATAGCTAAATTACTTTTCTAGGTTCAAATGAGGTCCCTAGCCAAATCAGGAAGTGGACCATTCTTTTCAACTCTTTACAAGTCCATCCATTCCTCCTGTCACTTGGATTATCCAATTTGTCAAAGCTTATTGTAAATTAACAAAACTTCAGCATTCAAAGCCCTGTTTCTTTAAACACCACAGTGTCCCAAAGGATGAAAGTCAGTCCCACACAAATGGGTAGTACCAGGAGTTAAATGGCTTGCTGAACTTCTACTAGTTCTGTCTTCATGGCTGACTTCCACCCTCCAAAAGCTGAGCTCACATAGGTCTGTGTTTCTGCTCACAATGCCAATACTTTGCCCTTCCCCTTTTGTTCAAAACTGCTGGAAAAGGAGGACTGTTTCTTCACCAGTTATTTGAAACCTTGGTGATTATATTTGTCATTTCACAAGAGGGTTGAGGGGGTGGAGATTAGACATTGCCTATAGCAAACTAGCAGCATTTCACTACCTCTGCAATGACAGTTTCCAAAACCTTTGTAATCTGCTCATGAAAGAGCACACTGACCATGAACTTATTTCTTCCAACCTCATTTGCTAGCTTTGACCCTAGACCTTCCTTCTGATTTAGGATATTGGCTGCAATCTTTATTTTGGGATTAATCTTTCTCTCTCTAACTGACCTCTGGAAGGGAAAACAATGTTTGCCTTACAGAGAATTAAGAAGAGGTTTGCAAAGCACCCAGAAGATGGTTAGTGAGCCTTTTCTCTATGCAGAGCAGTGTCACTGAAATTGAGACATACCACAGAGGGACTTGGACCCAAAAGGAGCAGGAAGCATGAAGCAGTTTTCCTGTCAGAATTAGTTTTTTTCATAAGTATGTTTTATTGGTTTGGCTGGGAGAGGAAAATGGGAGCCAGAAGTGGTGCGTCTGTAGCCATGGAGCGACTCACTTCCTGATCTGAGACTACAAGTGCCCCTTCTTCTCTTAGCTTCTTGTCTTACTCAGTTAAGACCACACAATGTCCTTAGGCTGCTGACAGCTCCTCAGAAACTGAGTTCCAGTTTATTCCTATAGATTTTTATGGCTACATATATCATCCGAAGACAATTTAATCTCTAAGTATCATCAAGTTTATTTTCTTTGATCTAACAAATCCAGCCTCTTTTTTATTTTCTTTTCAACATTCTTTGTGGTTAGTATTTCGCCTGGTGCAATCCTGTTATTCTGCAACTGTAGCAGGTCAGGGAACTTAGCTGCTGACTCTGCAAATATAATCCTTAATCATGATTTGATGACTTTTCATCCATAATGACAGCCAAACAACTATAAGCAGGGAACATGTTCCATCCCATGAGTTACCTGAGTTTAGAAAGTTGGACTAAAAAATAAAAATACACACACACAAGAACCCTACAGTAAGCATCTAAGTGACTGCAAGAGAAAGTCACTTTCTTCACAGCAGCATCCAACCAGGAATGTTATGGCCAGATGGTCAGCTGAATTCCCTTCTTTTCAATGTCCCAATTCACTGCTATCACTTGTGAATCAGAGGCATTCTTCAGGATTTGGCAAGAGGAGTGGTGCAAGATTCTTGGTCCAATCCCATCCAATGGACTCATAGTCCATTCTTCCCTCTGTAGGCCCCAATCCAGTAAAGCCCTTAAGCACATGCAAAAACCCCCTTGACTTCAGTGGAATTTCTCACTGGCTTAACACTAAGCATATGGTTGCGTTCATACCACCGCCTCAGCGTGCTTCTCCAATGGCTATGTAACATGCCAGTGACCTGGTAAGCAGCTGACACATTCCACCCGGCAGCAGTTCTCCACTCTGCAAAGTAATTACTGCATCCAGAGAGTGGGAGATCCTTCAGCATGAGATATGGTTAGTTGCTAAATATCCTTTTATTTATTTCTTATCTTTCTGTCCAGCCATCAGCAATACATTAAATTGTCAGAAGGACAAGGAGATGGGAAAAGTTTCTGCTTAGTTTGCCTCTTATCAACCACTGAAACAGACTGCTAAGGAGAGAGGGAGCGTGAGGACCTGAGTAAAGGAGACCCGAATAGGTCCATGACATGCAAGGATCATAAAGGCATTACATGAAGGAGAGAGAGACTTAACACCTTGAGGAAAAAATTATGAGTTTAAACAGAGATGAGAGCAGGCAGGAATCCTCTGTGAGGCTTTCCTGACAGGTGAGAAACTTTCTGCAACAGATGACAAACCCATGGCCAACATTTTATGACCCCTTGCTTCTTTCTTTTAAGAACAACCATGCTTTCTCCAGCTGCTTTTCTTCATCCTTTTTCCTTAGGGTCATCTTCTTGGCCAAAAAAACCCTGGGCAGAGATTCTGTCACCTGCAGGGCATGTTTTTCTCTCCTCTCCCATGACTGTGGTGGACAGAAACAGCAGTTTGGAGGCCAGCTATAGAGATGTCTGATGAAGCATTGCATAGAAATTGCAGCTGGGATAGGACAGGTGGGGCAGGATTCAGACCTTGCTACAGAGAAAAAACCTGAAAAGTTCTTCTAGGAACATTTTAAAAGTTGGTCCACTTACAATTTAAGCCCATGTCTGCCCTGTCACATTTCCAGCTCCATCTCACCAGTGCAAACACATTGAGGAGAATCTTTAGCAGCCCAGGCTCACAAGATTTGTTCAAGTGTTTCCCATGGGAGAGAGCTGAACCTGGACAACTTCTATTGATCTTTCACCTGTCCCTATGCCAGATGACTTCGTAAAAGACATTGACTTTGTGTTGCATTTGTTTGTTGACCTCACTGGATTTTACTGCTACAGTTCTGCTGCTCCAGCTATGTGTGTGCTTTGGCAGAGGGTGAATAACTTCAGAAATGTTGACATCTGCCCCATGTTTCTTAAGCAGGGTTTGGAGTTAACGGGGGATTTTTACTTTTGGAAAGCTGTGGGGAGAAAGTCGTTGACTGAGACACAAGTGACTCAACAAACAAAAAGCTTGATCTAGAAATGTGAGGTATACCCAAATTCTTCCCCTTGCTAGAAGGGCTACAGTAACTTTGAAGAGATAAGAAAGCTGGCAAACTTGTACAGCCCATCCCCACCTTCCTTCTATTTGCTTTGCAATACTCAAGTTTAAAGTACTTAAAGTACTTTGTGTTGCAAGAGCAGACACTAGGCTTCAATTCTTCAAAGTCTTTCTGACTTCCCACTGATCAGTTCATCTGGAAATTATTTTGCCTTGAGAAGTGTCACGGTTTGACATCTGTCATTGGCCAGAATTGGCAAAGTAGTGACATGAATGTGGGGGGAAGACTCCATTTTGGTATAGTGCTTCTACAGACCCAGGGAGCAGAAGTCTTGAAGGAAAAGAACAAGAGTAGAATAGGAAATATTCCCTTAATCTTCTTCTTCCTAAAGACTCCAAAATTTGTGGGATGCATTTTATTACATGAAACCTCTTGACTGATATCAAAGCTAAGCCAGATTTATAAAAAATCTGATCTTGACCAGGACCAGATTTCAAACATGTTGTTCTGATGCTTCTTCCACCTTTTTCCCAATCTCCAAACTACAAAGGATAAAGCCTGTGTTGGCTTTTCAGATGTGACTCTCCCACACCCAACTTTTCTAGACAAATACAGAAAACAAATGCTTTTATGTCATGATATCCTTAAGCAATTAGCACAACCTCCTAGAATGTGGGATCTCATGTATCGATCAATCAATCCATCCATTGACAATGCCAAGCTACTTTTTTTCTCAGATCTCTGCATAAGTAGACTGAAGATCCACTTGTTGTTAAAAGGGACACTGAAGAGGACTGAGCTACTGCTTGAGTAGATAACCACGGAAAATCTGTATTTCAGAGCCTCTCTGAGGGTGCGAAATTAAGACTTTCCAGCTGAAGACTTTGTTATATAAAATCTGACAATACAAAGGAGGTGTTTGCCCTGTGTAGGTTACCGGCGACAGCTCACATGATGGACTGAAAGTGCTGAGAGAAGGTAGGTGTGACAGTCTCTGCATAAATGTGTGTCTGACTTGGCAAGAAAATAACTTTTTTTCTGTAGTATAAAAGGATATAAAAGAATATTATGCCATAATCTCTGCACTGGGATGGAAATACATAGAAATAAATCCAAGTAGAAACTGCCAGCTGGTCACAGCTGACAAAGAAAATTTTGGAGAAGAAAAATTATTTTGTTGGTTTTTCAATCCCTTTTTTCTTCAAATGAAACCAAGTTGAGAGCATGCAATGGACTAGTGGAAGACTCAGAATTGGATGTTGGCCTTTATAAGAATCCCCTTGTCTGCAAGGAGTATTTTCATCTGTCCCACTTATGAAATGGATTAACCAGAAGTAGCATAGTGTGCCTCCTGTTAAAAGATCTAAGACAAACATCCTTAAACTTAATGACTTGGCCTTAGATTAATCTCCCAGGAGGGAAAAAAAAACATTGGTCCCAATTTCTAAAACATTCCAAACTAAACTAATCATATAGCTGTAATAATTAACAATTTATCCTTTCAGTGGACAGAGAGAACAGATGAGAAGATTAATAGCTTTATTACATCTCTACTTTGATATCAGTTATTTCATAAACATGGTACTCATGCTGAGTGTTCATCAAAGTAAATAATAATGCATTTTGAAATCGTGTAGAAAAATAGATAAATGTTCCATGACCACAGGTCTTCAGGGGATAGTAGAAAGCAGCTTGCTTTCAAGGGCTAGCTACTTATAATAGAAGTTCAAATGATGCACAAGAGATTTAATTGGTGACTGCGGCTTTTTCTCATAGCAAATGATCATAACCAAGACTTCAATATTCTCAGAATTGTTCAGTATGGGGCATTTATTTGTGAATTTCTTAAGCAAGCAAATTCTGTTTCACAAATTATTAATATCTCCAAGTGGTTTAGACTACTGATTGTTTTTGACTGTTTTGCTAGCCTGGCACAAGTGTATGGGAAGCCTTATGAATTTTGTAAGTCTGCATTGTAAAACAAAAGGAAATAGATGGAAAGTGACCTCATTTTGCTCCCATTACCACCTAACATTCACTTTGAAAGGAAAAGCAGATCCTCTAGAGGCACCAGTCCTTCACCTCTGACTATAGCATGAGCCTAGAGAACGTGAAAAAATTACATTTTTTAAAAAAAAACTTTAGGATAAAGTGTTGTGAAGAAAATTTCACCTCTAATTTCATCCTATGCAGCATTTTCTCACTCCTATCCATAAGCAGATTTCCATTAAAGGAAAGTTTTATTTCTCGGCTGTCATCAAATGTGATTGCCCCTTCACTGATTAGAGATCTCTGCGCAGCACATTTCCAAGAAAGGCTGGGCCTCCTCATCTCTCAGGGAGATCCTCAGTATCTGGACACATTGGCCTCTTTGCTAGCTGGGGTCTTCGCTGCCAGCAACATTGCATTGCAGTGGTATATCCATTTCCACATGGAAAAGCACAAATACCTGGTATGCACAAAACATATTAACTATAGTATTGTAGAATGGTTTGGGTTGGAAGGGACCTTAAAGATCGTCTAGTTCCAACCCCCCTGACATGGACAGGGACACCTTCCACCAGACCAGGTTGCTCAAAGCCCTATCCAACCTGGCTTTAAACACTTCCAGGGATGGAGCAGCCACAGCTTCTCTGGGCAACCTGTGCCAGCGCATCACCATCCTCACAGTGAAGAATTTTTTTCTATTATCTAATTTAAAATTACCATCTTCCAGTTTATAGCTGTTAACCCTTGTCCTATCACTACAGGCTTCTGTAAAGAGTTCTTCTCCAGATTTCCTGTAGGAAAGGTGGTAAGGGCCCACTTCGGGCTCACTTCTCAGGTGTGTTAAGGTCCCTCTGGATGGCATCCCTTCCCTGCAGCATGTCAACTGCACCACGCAGCTTGGTGCCATTGGCAAACTTGCTGAGGCCACGCTCAATCCCACTGTCCCTGTCTCCAAATCAGCATAGAGATGCAAAACACAAACTGATTTATTACTTACTAGTTATTTTGCAGATTCACATAATGGAGGAGACAAAATTTTCTCTGTCTTTGAAGATTTATTAGCCAAGAGTCATGAGGAATGAGAAATGTAATCCAGATACTACCACCAAAGCAAGAATTGTGGAATTCTATAACAGATAGCCTGAAAAGTTTGTGAAATCTCAATCACTAAGGGATTTTAACAGCAGTCCAGGCAAAGACTGCTTTCACTTGAGCTGCCATTGTCCTGGGGAAGGTCAGTGCAGTGAAGTGCCTCAGCAGCCTTTCCTTCTGTTTCCTGGGGCTCTAAAAATTTCCTTTGCTTTGAAATACTAAAAGTGCATTTGCACACAAGAGCTGCCATGCATCAATGTGCTTCAGAGGTGAGAAGCACACTGAGTGAAAGCTCTCTTGACAGATTGCCTTGCCTGACTAGAAAGCTGAATAGTTTACTGCTGACTGAAACACGGACTTTATAATCAGGGGAAAAGCAAAATTCACCACAGGTAAGGGTTTTGGCTACTGCAGCACTCCTTGGAGTGAATATCTATGGAACAGCTGTTATGTGCTAGAACAAGAGTTCTGATGGGGATGAATCCCTGGAATCCTTGTAGGTGTTTTTGTACATTCTTGCCTTGAGGAGACAAGAGCCCAGTGCCTCCACTGACACCATTCCCAGCCCCAGCCTGGGGAAGAGACAGCAGCTCTCCCAGCAGGCACACGGCAGCAGGACACATGCCAACTCTGCGCCCAGCAGCTGGAGATGCTGAAGCACCCCAAGACTGGCCCAAGTTCGGCCAAAAATCAGTCCATTTCTCCTGCAGAACAGCATGCTTGGACCTCCCCAGGATAAGGCAGCAATACAGTGACAGCACAACCAGAGGACATGCTTGGCCCCAAGTCTGAGCTGCCAGCTCAAGGTCTCCCAGGACACCCTTTATGTCCTAGGCCAGAAGTGAGGGAACGGCAGCTCTCTTTTTGTCCACCACTCCTGCTGACAGCTTTTCTCTTCAATGCAGATTACAACAAGCAGCCTCTTGGCCTCCCTGCCTGGCTCTGATCCACGCAGCCCCTCAAAGTTCAGCCATAAAGCCCAGCCTCCCCCAGAGGAGGGGGATGTTTTGAAATGGCTCCCCATCGTTGACTCCTTGGTTCCAATGCAGAGTTCAGGTCGCAGCAGACTCGCTTGTTTGCTTATGTTTAAAAGGAGGAGATGGAAGGAGGAAAGAAGGAGGAGATGGGACAGGAGATGCACAAACTTTCCGTTTTCAGGCAGAGCAAGAGCACCCTCTACAGCTTACTGCTCAGAGTACAGACAGGCTGAGGAAAGGAGGGTGGATGGCTTCTGTCCCTGTCCGCTGCAGAAAGAGGGGGTAGAAAGAGGAAAGCACCAACTGACCCTGAGGTCGCAGGTGTTTCCTAGCTTCTCATGGCCTTCAGGTCCTTTGCGACACTCTCAGATCTGTTAAGCAGGCCAGCTTAGCCTGCGCGAGGCACATGTAGGCTTGCAAGTGTCTCCACAGTGAGAACATGGAGTTCAGGGAAGGGTGAAAGTCACTGCTTCATCGCAGTTCTGATCTGGAAAGGCATTTGTACCAGCTCCAAGGGCTGAGGTCAGACTAAAGCTGATCTGACCCTTCGATTGTTGCAGTGTTTCCAGACATAAGGTGGGCTCTCCTCCAAGATGATCAGAAAATCCCAGGATTGTCTTGGATGTCATGAGACTTCATAGGAATGCAAAATTTCATTTGTTTATTGGAATCTGGGTGCTTTTTGTCATCACTTCAAGGTTTCCTTCCTTAATGCAGAAGTTAGAAGTTTGTTCTCTTTCTTAGAAAGTGAAACCAAAGAACCCTGTCTTATGAAGATCACATGAATCTCAAAGCTGCAGGCTCATGGCAGCAACCATGAAGAATGAGGAACATCACTTTTAGTCTGCACTCCCCCCCACCCATCTTTACTTATGAATGTAGTTTGTTATTCTCCTTGTATTAAAGATTAGATGATTTTGTGTTTAGAAGAGAAAGAAAAGCCCTTCCTCCATCTTCTATTTAACCTTGGAGACAGTGAGGAACTTCTCTCCCTAGAAGTCCACAGAGCTTCTGTTGACTGTCACAAGAAAATATTGCAAATTTCTCAGCCCAGGTCATCCTAGACACCTGCAATAGCACAAGGATGTGAAGGGATCTACTGTGTTGCAGAATTCAGATCTCTGCTATGGCAGGCCACCAAGTGGTATCCTCTCCATAAATTTTTCAGCATCCATCATACAAGAATATCCTAGCTGTGATGAGGGATCTAAAACTTTTTCTTACTCTAGGGCAGCCCCCTCTACAGCTTTTCCTGATATCAGATGAGCGCAGGGCAGTTAATAAAACAGACTAGGGTGAAGTATGGCAAATATGGGCTGAGGATGCTAGAACAGCATATTTATTTGAATGGCAGGGGCAAGGGAGAGAGTTACATCATTTAATATTTTAGTTAAATGGCACTGTAGATGTCTCTAGTATCTACACGAGGAAAGCTGCAGAGGACCTCCTTATTTGAATTTAAAACACTTCGCGGGACTGGTCTCCAAGAAGCTGATGTTCAGCCTCTTCATTCAACTCTTGCTAATAGAGAAGGTTGAAAAGAAAAGCTCCTACAAAAATCTGGAGATCATAAACAATGTCTTCTTTGCATCTATATTCATGGAAATGGCTTGGCTTTTCCTGTTGAATCCCAAGAATTAGATATGGGGTGGGTGAGGAAAGAAGAATGGCCAATCAGTAGCTTTTGGCTTAGAACAGAATTGGCATGGTTTTCAATTTTCCAACAACAAAAAGAGGTAAAATGGCACTTTCCAAAACTCTCCCTCCTCACTAGGAAAGGACCAAAGTAATTTTGCCATTGTTTTCAAGGACACTCATTCAGTCATACAACATCTCCGTGATCATCAGTTATACTCAAACATCAAAAAAAGGCCATGTTCCTTGTCAGCAAACACCAGCATCTTGTTGCACGTGTTACTTGTGCACAAGTCCCATGAGCTATTGCTTGTGAAATGTTGTACCATTTCAGATCTATTTCTGAGGGGCAGGCAGGCTAATGAAAGAATAACCAAGAAACTCATTCTGTGGCTTTCCAAAGCTAGGATTCGATCCAGTTTTTCTCTCTCATCGTAATAGACCTTTGCAGATGAACTGATTGTTACTGGACTCTTCTGCAGCAGAAATATAAGCTGAATTTTGCTGAGATCTGGGGCCCATTTGGCTTCTTTGCAGATCTGAACCATATTATAATAACTAGAAATGACACAGCTGCGCCCAGGGACTCCAAACCTTCTAAATTCTGGAATCAGACCTGACTCATGAGTTGGCTGGTTTCATGTTCAAAACTACGAACAACTCTTGCTTCCTCCCAGCTGAAAGGATAGGTTGACTTGAAAATGGACCAGATTCATTAGGTCCCATTGTTTTTCCTCCTGCATATCAGCAGGCCCAGACTGCTGGCATCTGTCTTCTCTCCCAGCTGCAGAACCTCTGGATCTCAGCATGTGCTGAAAGGCCCATGTGACTTCTTTTGCACCTCACCTCTACACACACATTTTGCCTTTGTGAGAGGTCTTGAAAAGAGGGACCATGCTCCCTACAGCACAGCTGCACTTAGACTCCCATGGTAGTGCTGTAATAGAGGGGTGCATCTGCAGAACATGGCAAAATCTCTACATCTTCTTGAGGCCAGGAACTTCACCCACGCCCTGTAGGGGCTCTTGCTCCTCTCCCACAGCAGTTCCCAGAAATACAGAAGTCAATCCAGGAGGAATGGGGAAGATAACCTGGAAGCAGACTTCTACTTGCTCAGGCAAAATCACCACGTTTTCTGAAGGGTGCTACTTGGAAAGTCAGGAGGCTGCTACTGTTTGGTTGTTACAGAAAAAGCATCCTAAGATTTTTTCAGTGCTGCAAAGAGTCTGGAGCTGTTTCATTCAAAGCAGGCTCAAAAGTGCCCTGCTCATCTCTTGTACACACAGCCAGCTGCTCACCCCTATTTGGTTTTCTATGCAACCTATCCCTTCAAGCAGGTGCTCTGGTCACAGCCCCAGCCAGACAAAGCCTCTCATCCCAACAGGGAGCAGCCCAGACAACCCAAGCTGGGAAAAGTGCTCCTCAAACCACAGGGATCTGACTTTTCTTTTGATTAAATTCTGTGCTCTTTTTACATAATGCCTCATTTTGCATTTCAAAAGCCAAGCCCTAGGCTTTCTTCTTGCAGGTAATTAGGTGAATAAATGCCAATACATCCCAGTGTCTTTTTCAAGGCCCATAAGGAGTTACAATATTCCTGATCCCACTCTCTGTACCTCCTCATTAAAGTCAAAGGCATCCTCAGCAGTTGACCTTGAACACTTCATAGGGCAAGTTCTGCTTGATGTATGCTTTAAATTCTTAAATTGGGTCTCAGGCACTGGTGGTGCTCTACCCGCGATTAAGCTGAGGAGCACTTTCAAGAAGGCCATGGAATCCCAAAGCCACCATGCCCTGATCAAGTTGAGACAGCAGTCCTGAATCCTCATCTACAAAATGTCATCTGCAAACAGCAAGCATCCTCTATCTGAGTTTCAGTACATGACTTCAAATAGGCCTGACATAATGGTCGTGCTTTTGTGGCCTCAGAGGGTGGCTGCTGGCGTCACAGAGAGCAGGTTAAAATCATGGGTACCTATAGCTAAACAGTGGCCACATAAACCTCAGTTGCAAAAAGAGGGGATTGTAAATTAAAGAGGAACAAAACACTTCCAAAGGGAAAATGAGATTCCATCCATGTTTAAGCTATGTCTAATTAAAGAGGATAGTTAGGTGTAATTTCCAAAAGAAGGGAGGAAAACATGTAGGTGAAGTTTTTTGCCCAAGGGCACTTCATGTTACATAGTGCTTCAAAGACCATCTTTTTGCGTTTGGACGTTGCAGCACTGGTTTCGAAACCAGATTTGAAAGGGTTTCCAGGCAAGTGTCTTTGGCAAATCAAAGAACATCATAGCCCAGAAAATCAGCTCAGCCTTTCTTACTCTCATCCAACAGTACAATGCTTTGGGCCAACCAGATTTTGTCTGAGATGTCTAGTGTTGTGGAAATTGAACATCTAGCATGTTTGAGCCACTACTGCAAATGCAGTGACAAAAAATAAGTCTCTGTTCTCCATTTTATGCAATTTTGATGGCTTCACAGCAGTTAGTTGAGCAATTAGACATGCATTTTGCATGCACAATTACACATCTATACTGTCTGAGAATCTGGTCCCAGGCTAGTATCAGGCCATTGGTGTTTGAGCAGGAGGCACTGTGGTCTATACTTGAGTGGTATGTCTCACTTCTGTATAGATGGTTTCTTTTAAATGCCCCCATCCAAACAGCAGCATTATCAGCTCCCTGCAGCCCCCACTGTCCTAGAGCTCATGTGTTTCTTGGTCACCCAAGGCAAGAAATCTCACTCCAAAGCCAACTTACATGCTTCAAAATGTTGCCCTCATTTCCATAATCAAACTGGTGATGGATTTAGATATGATTTCTTCAGTCTGAAGACCGTCCTGTCATGGCCACATGCTCCTTATTTTGCATGACATTTTTGCTTGCACAGACAATCCTTTGTACGTGCAAAAGCTCACATTTGTGCTTGCCAGTCAAGCAAGCCATTGTCTGCTTGGCCTGCCTTTGCGCCTGCAAAAATTCTAGGGCAAATGCAAAGGCTGGACACAAGAGCCTTTGGGACTCCTGATTTTCTTAGCAGCCAAAGCCAAACACATTTCTAAGTCTCAACAGCCTCATCACAGTGAATGCAAGCACGCACCTATCCATCCCATCACAAAGGCTGAAGTCCTGGTCCTGTCCAAGCTGACAGAAGCCCTGTCTCTGATTTCTGAGAGATGCCCAAATTTCCCTCCTGTTGTGGGCTTTTTCCAAGTCTCCCCTCAGCAGAGATGATGCTCCTCAGCTGTCTGTGCTCTGCCACTTGCAGCAGCGGAGGCAGACACATGACCTAAAGTAATTAAGGCACTGAGCGCTCCGGCCGGCTTGCTCTTGCATTCTGTTTGGTCACAAAAGAGCAGTCATGGACCGTTTCGACTGAAAACAGACCTGAACACAGAGACTTCATTGTCCCAAGGCCAGAAGAGATGGCTGCTGGGAAGAATTTGAAAGGCATAGGTTTCGGTATATATGTTGCTTTTCCATGAAACTATATACACTTTTGCAAATTATAAGCCGTTTCCTGTCCATGTTCCAGCACTTTGGGCTCAAATTAAAATCTCCTTAAAATTGAACCAGCAGAAGGGGGAAGGAGGAGGAGGTGTTTGCTGGAGTTCTTGAGCAAATGGGAGGAATTTAAGGTCTTGTCCTCTCTAATTCCTCCCCTATAAAGGAATGTAATTCACCAGGTTGCAGCATACTGAAATAAACTTGGCAGTGGTGAGAGAAGCAATGTTTTCCTCCAGGTTTTAAATGCTTTTGGCTTGGACTGCATTCTCATTGCTTCTTCCTATTGCATTCTCCTGCCTTTCCATCCAGGTGCCTCTTAGCACGCTGGCCATTTTGCCCAGGGACACAGCAATGAAAGAAACCCTTCCACCAGGCTGTGATGTTTTCCTTCTCCTTTGCCACTGGCAACCAACAAGCCTCCAGGCAGGAGGAGCTGGCCAAGGGATAGGCAATGTTTTATACACTTCTTGCATGGGGCTTGCTTGCATACCAGTTACAGCCTGGCATGCCTCTGTCCCCCTGAGGGCTGAGAACATCTGGAAGCATTCACCGTCCAAGCACAATCTGGACAAAGTCCAAAATTGAAGGGAAAACAAACCAGGGAGCCCAGGAAGTCAGCAAAGCGAGGTTCACTGAGGCACACCAGGGACTTGCCTCTGATGTCTCTGCTCCAATCTCTGCTGTATGATGGGAGTACTTTAGGGTGAAGATACCTACCTGTCTGCTGACCCTACATTGTGCTTATTTGCCATCTCCAGGGATCCTCTCATCAGTGCAAAGGATCTATCTCATGGGCTGCTTTCCTTCTGTCCTCAAGAAAGTCTCGGTGTACCAGTCTCAAATTCAATATTCACACATTTCAAGCCTTGATCTTTTCCAAGCTGTTGAAACTGGTGTCCTGTTTCCCTGGATCAGATTTTCCAGTGCATCCTGGGTGCCTTGAGAGAGCATACAGCCCGACTGAGACACAGACAGGTGCTTCAGCTCCCAGGAGAGAACTGTTCTCTCTAACACCAGTGCTAAGCCATGGTGGTGCAATCTTCAACCAGTGGAAAGAGCTCACCACGTGCCAGAGGTCAATTTGGGCCATGCACTTCACCCACTGACCTGAGGCTGGTGTGATGCCCTGAGGAACCAGTCTGTCTTTGCTGACATTGTTCTGGAGGGATGGACACCGGCTTCCTAAACTGACCCTGCTGTGGTGACTGAAGTGTTGTGCAGACATAGTGTTCAGTGCCAGCTGGCTGTGACAGTGCTGAACTCAGCATAAGGTAACTCTATTTCTGAGGTGGGTTATGTGAGCCATGTTCAGTTCTATGTCAGCCTGACTGGGTCAATGCTGTGCTCTAGAAATATGTTTCAAAAGCTGAAGCTCAAACAAGTGAGGAAATCAAAGAGAATGGTTTGGTGTAGAAGAAAGTATGGACTTCATGCTTTTTTCCTGATAGCTGTGTACTGAATGAAAGATAATGCCATACCAGAGGCAGCTATGGACCAAATACATGCATGATTTACAACCCAACATGAGTTCTCAGTCCAGATTTCCATCCAACATTATAGAAACCAGGAACAGCTTTCTAGGCACATCCTTGGTGAA
The DNA here is from genome assembly GCA_009867235.2 of Psittacus erithacus. Lineage (NCBI taxonomy): Eukaryota > Metazoa > Chordata > Aves > Psittaciformes > Psittacidae > Psittacus > Psittacus erithacus. Next base: position 26,391 of record WYDI02025467.1, on the reverse strand, counting down.
GAAAGATGGGGGGGAAAAATGTGAAGAAAACTTTTGGATTATTTTCTTTGGCTTCTGTTCCATTCCACATAAAGACAAAGTACAGGAGGTAGGCTGTTAGTAGGCTGGTTTGCTGCTTGAATTGGTGTTTGAGCTACCTACAAGGCAGGCAGCACAACTGTGATCTTATCCCACCTCAGCTGTCTTAAGTTCAAATGCAAATTTTTTAATTCGCAGATAGTTCAAACTACATTTCAGAGAACAGGCAGCTGAACCTATGTCCTTCCTCCTGGAGGAGGGAGAGGAAACTGATTTTGCATTGCCTGATGCCTACAAGCATTTAAGTTATCTCTACCAGCTGCTCTTGGGCCACCTTGTTGCTCTGCTCATCCTGTCCACAATCAGCAACTTGGGATGCAGCATGCAGTTTCCCTTGTTTTGCACCTCATTGCAACCTGATGCATTACTCAATTCCAAGGGAGTTAATAGCTCTGCTGTGGTGTTGTGAGTTTTTTTCCCCATAAAAGCAAAACACAAATGCCTATGTTGAAAGGCCTATCACAGACAGGTGTATTTTGTCTCTCTTAGGGAGCTTGAAAAAAGTACTGAAGAAGCAGATTTTTGCCTAAGCAGGGGAAGAAAGAGAGGGAGGAAAAAACCCTGGGAATGCCCTTTCGTTATAGTTGGTTTATATTTCCTACTTGAGTGGACAAAATAAGGTAACTTTTGGTACAGTATTTAGGGGCTTTCTAGTCCAGATGGTTAAGTATTGTTTGAAACCAATGCAAACAGGGCTCCCCTTTGGTCTTTTGGCAACACTCCAATTGTCAACCTCAAATCCTAAAAGCAACGGTGGATTTTAAGTGTGCAGTTGAATTTGGCCATGCAATTCTCCTTGTTTTCCAGCATAAAGCCTAGTTGGTGAACACCCTGTACATGCTATAGAAGGAACTTCTAGATGTTCCAGTAGAGACTGGAGGCAAGAGAGATTTAAGCTGATCAGATCTGTTCTAGGACTCTGGAGACCTACTATCAGTCAGGGCAAAACCTGCTGCCCAAGCTCTGTTTGTAGACAGGGAAGTCAGCATCTACAGAGGTTTATGCAGCCTTCTTCCTTCCTTCCTGAAAGGTGATGAATCCTCCAGTCTCAACAATCTATTCTCTATTCATTGATTCCAAGCTTTCCTTTACTAAACATCAAAAGTCTTTATATGCCTCTATATGCTCTTAATTTCAGGTAACAAACAAACAAGCAAAATACTAGTGGATACAAATACTGACGTTACCTTACTCCTGATTCTCCAGAGTGGTGAAACTCCTTTAATATAGCTCCCTTTCCTCATGTAAGAGGAGCACAACTTAAACATATCAAGTTCCAGCCCGCAGGGAGAGTTCCATGAGCTGACCACAATAGCCTGAAAAGCAACTCCAAGATGTGCCTTTGTGAATATTGCCACTGAAAGCCCCTCAACTGAAAACCCTTCATATAAAAACCTTCACTGGAACAGCCAGAGGAGAATGCTGGTGTCTGAGTACAGTCTGAGGAATCAGCAAATTCATTTGAAATTCAGATGCCAGTACTAAGACACACATGGAAACAGGCCCTACCCTCTCTAATCTAGATGATCATGGGGATCAGGTTCCTTGCAGGACCCAGGCCTCAGACAGACAGAGGATTTAGGCAATGGATGACCTTGAAAATGCTGCAGCATAAATCACCATGCAAACCCAGGAGGGTGGGTCTGTTTTCCTCATATAAATATTTAAAGAACACTCATTTTTTCTAAGTGATAGATGACAAGCAGGTGGCCTGAAAACTGAAAATATTCTTGCCATTTGTTCAGGGAGCTTTCTGCACAGGTTTTGCATTTACTTCTTTATCTATTTATTTATTTATTGGTGGTTTGCCATGTTATTCTCCAAGGCCAGGAGTTGATTTTGGAATCTTTCCTGGAGAACAGCACTCCTGGTCTGGGATTGCTTCCTGAGCCTGGTTTTGATTTTAAACAAGCAAGATCTGATTTCCCTGCTTTGCTCCAAGCTACCTTGCAGATCATGTTTTGGGCCAGACCCTCAGCGCTTGCTCCATGGTCAGGACTGTGCTGATTTCATTAATGCATGAGTACAGCCAGATACAATCAGCCCAAAAGACCCAATATCTTTTCTTTGACATTATGGAGTAACAGGTGCCCAGTAAAGAATATAAGGGCCAGGCAACTGCATGCTGATGCTTCTCTGGAGCTCTCTTCCATGCTCTGGTGATCAAAGACAATAGCTTTGTGCTCAAAAGCCCTTTATTTACCCAGTTAGCTTTTGAACCCACGCCAACTTTTAGCATTCTGTGCAACAACCACATTTGGTTAACTTTGGGGAGTTTGGTGGGTTTATATTTGTTTCCTTGCTCGTTTACATCCTTCATACTTTACCTGTCTTTATACTTATCTATTAAATCCTCCTTTGGCCACCTGGTTTCCCAGCTGGAGGGTTCTAGTCTGCTTATTTCTCTTATGAAAGTTCTTCTCTGCTTCTGACCACCCCTGTCAAAGCACCACAAGACATAAGTATGAAATCCATCATTAAGTCCTACCACCACATGGGTGTGAGAAGTGGGGCAAGTCTGCTCGTACTTCACTGTGGCAAAGCTTGTACTTGTACATACACAACACATCTCTATCTACTGCAAACATATCTATAAACAGGATCTCAGTGCCTTTACAATATAGATAGGAACTGGAGAGAGCAAGGCAGAGGGCAAGATATTTTCTCAGATAACCTGGTGACTTCAAAGTCTATTTGCAGGGTAGGTTAACGAAACAAATATTAAAGATATATTATCTGAGCATTAATGGAGCCATCCACCAAGGCTGTTTCCCAGATCTAAGCATGTTTTTAAGAGTGGGTAGGTGAACAGTGCTGTAAAAGCACTCTCCATGGAATAAAGTGGTGCTGGGACAGGGCCTGGAGAGAGACTGGCGGGGAGCAAGCACTTCATGAGCCTCAGTCTGCCCTAATTTAATTGTTCCCCCTCTGTGTTAGCATGAATAATAACAAGATAACATTGGGGGGGGGGATTACTGGCAAGGCTGGTGACAGGCTCCTAAGGATAGGACAGGCTCCCTAAGGATAGTATATGCAATTATCTGAATGAGTTAAGACTGAAGCCAGAGATAACAAGTACAGCTAAATGAGCAGAGATGAGATCAGGCTGATGTCATTCACCCCAGGCAAATTCTGGATGTCTCTCCAGGCGGAAGTTTCACTAACCAGCACAGTGGAAATAGGAAATTAAAAACAAGCCCCTGAACCTTGAATTTCACCACTGACTGTTAACACAACTATCTCCCCAAAGCCAAGGAGGAGGCCAAATGGGGGAGAAAAGATCGGATTCCCATTTATCTCAGATCTATCTCCGGGTCCCCAGCAGTGCTTTGACATGGTTGAGTGACTTCTGATGAGTTACTTCCCTTCAGCCTCCTCTGCCAGCTTTCTTCCACCTTGTATATTTAGATGCTGGGCTCATGGAAGCAATACAGCTCCCTTTCTAGTGGTCAGATCTAACAGGCCTCATATTTGCCAAGGCTCCAGCAATTGTGCTAGCAATTTTTCTGAAGTGTTAAGCACCATTTGACAGCAACAGGAGTCAGAGAGACTCAACGAGCTTTCAAAACAAAGCCAGAGGAGAAAACTGAGCTACTGCTGTCATTTTCTTTTTTGCCTTTTTCAGTGGAAGCATGTGTATTGAGAGTGGAGCTGCTGACTGGCCTCCCAGTGACTGACATGCAGCCACTCAGTGAAGCCATTGGCCACTGATGCACAAGGGTTGTTTCCTTCTTTTATCTCACCAGCCATGTTTATAGATTTGAAAAATGCTCTCTACAGTCTGCAAACAACTGCCCCATGCAGCTTTCTCAATCTTTAAGATTTTTATAATGTGGAGCCAATTCAGTGTCTAGACCAATAATGATAGTCCCCATCTCGGCCAAGCCTTTTCCTAATTGTCCACAGTGCTGGCAAGGAAATATAAACATTCATACAAACAGCAACATTACTAAAAAGGCTTTGACCAGCTGGCATCTTTCCCTGCCAGTCCTGGGGCAGCTTCTTACTGTATATTTCCTAGAACTCAATCCAGGCTGGTCTTAAAATAGGTCAAATTATGATGGTTCCTTGAAAAAGAGAGAGTTTCTTCAGAAAATGTAAAACTTGCCTTCTGATTTCGTCCATCAGGTTAAAGCTTTGCTACCCTTTACTCACCTGCAGACCTCTCAGCTTCTTTTTGACACAGTGTAGCAGAGTCAGGTTTTTGGGGTGTCTGTTGGGAAGGCATAGCCTCCTCACTCCCCATCCTCCTCCCATACTGAGGAGGCTACATCGCACAGGTTGGAGCACCAGAGCCATGGGGTGTCCCAGCGTCAGCTGCAAAGTGCCTCTGGTCTCATTTAGGGTCTACAGGTGCTGACATAGTGGACAGATACTGACTCGACAGAGGGTAGTTAGTGTTGGAGGAAGCCTGGCTGTGCCACCAAGGCTTGTATCTGATTTGTTTCTTACACTGTATTCTGGATCAAGAGCACCTCCTGAGAAGGTTCTATCCTTTGTTTACAGCACAGTTTTCTTCCACTTCTCTCCCTAGAGACCTGTCCTGCAATTTGGTGATTTTCTTTCTCATCCTTATTCCACAGTTTCTTCAGCTCACTTCTGGATTTTCTGATTGTCCATCCTCCCACTTTGGCTTTCCACCTTTGTCAAAAGCATGCTCAAAGCCAGGTATGGCCTGTATCAGCAGCCCTGACAAATCCTTCCCTGAATGCCTCCAACACTGAGATGCTTACAAAATTTTTCAGGAAACCTTGAGACCACATGGTCTGCACCTTTGTGTTTATCTCTCTATATACACCTATATTTTCTTGCTTGACACTATAAACTTGTTGGTATGGGAACTTACTCTTAATTTTGTGGTACAAATAGTACCAGGCAAAAGGACAAAGGAGTGGCACAGGGGATGACTCAGGTTCCTCAATGTTCCCTCCAAATCAATGAAATTAATAACCTCCAATCTGCCCATATCTTGCACTTATTGGGAGCACCCCACCTCACCAGCCCAGGCCTTGTACCCCATTGCAGCAGGGCCTAAGCTTCATTTGAAGTCCAATTCAAGCTATACTTTGTGGCATTAAATGGGAGTTAAGTAGCAGGCTTTATGCAAACTCTGGGCAAAGAGAGAAATTTTACCACAAAGGCATTATCAGAGATCGCTGACTCAACTTCTGCAGCGCCTCATTTTCAATTGCATGAAAGCTGCAGAATCCAGACTCCAGCATCAGGGGGCCAGGGGCTTCAGGGTTTTGGTTGAGGCTTATGTCCCCTTGCAAATTACCCACTGAAGACACAAGCTAAGCTGTAGGCTGTCATGTAATAGGAGGCATTTTACTGCAGCCAGGTTGGGGTTTTAAAATTACATGATACCATGCAATGAGCAGCTGGGGAGCAGAGCTAGAGAGAGTGCCACTCCAAGCCTTGCCCACTGGGAGCCAGCAGCAGAGCCAGGAAATAAACACACACTTCCCAAGATCCAGACTAGTGGCTGAGCCACACGATCATTCCTCTCCCCCTCTTGCAATCACAATTGCCCCACCCAAGGGCCTGCAAGCTCCCTGGCATAGCAGGACCCTGCAGGCAGAGTAGGCTTCCAAAATATCCCTGCCAGAAAGACTGAAGTGATGCTGGGGCTTGTCCCTGTGGCACAGAAAGGGCTCTTGCTGCTACCCAAGATGTAATTCTTCTGCAACTCTGTGCCATGCTTACTGGCAGACCCCAAGGAAGCTGCAGTTGCTTCCACCTTCCAAGTATTCAGCTTCCTTTCTGTCATGTTTTTGACTCTCAGATTAAGCAACAACTAAAAACATCGGTGTTATCGGCATTGTTCTCAGGCTGAGTCAAAAACACAGCACTGCACCAGCTACTAAGAAGGAGAAAAATGACTCCTACTGCTGAACCCAGAACACTTTCTCAGATACTAGAAACTCAGGGAGTCTGGGTTGCTCCACCCTGTACACAAATTCTTTCCACACCACTAAAAAAAATGCAACCATCCCATTTCATCTGCACATTCAGAGAAGGAATGCATCAGTCCTGCATGCCATCACATTGTCAATGTCATGAAGAGGCACAACTGGAAGTTGAAATGAACGGTACCCTGCAGAAGAAAGAATCAGGCTGGGCGAGTCCATTGGAAAGAGCTTCTGTCAGCAGTCACCATGTGTTCTCTCTGGTTCCTGACAATCCCTTGGAAACACCCAGGTGCTGGGTCAGTGCAAAGCCAAGCATTCACTCTGCAGCTGAACTTAAGTGGAAGTGGGCACCAAGTATACACCAGTGAGCCATGTCCGCTGTGCACGGTCCTTTAGAGACCTCACGTAAAGCAAATAAAAACATATGCCACTATATCCAAATGAAAGAATGTTGAACAAAAAGCCTATTTCCAGGTATTTCTGATCTCCAGACCTTGATTTTGCAAGCAGAGCACTCTCTGCTCTGCATTTTTATTTGGTGTAATATCAGCAGAATTCCTTCATGCCTCTGTTACTCAGAGGATTGTATCAACTCTTCTAACCACATCATTGCACTAGGAATGTATATTCAGCTGGATATTCACTGTAAACCCCATGTCTTTTGCATAGTCACCATCTTTGGGAGAACATATTTCCTTTTTTCCAATTTACCTTTCCTTTTTGTTCATAGATAATATGTGCATAGATATATGCATGTGTCTCTGTTAAAACCCACTTTCAAGTGTAACCATCTACCACTGTTCAGCTGGTTATTAGCAGCCAAGGAACTGCAAACCTGTGATAAGTACAACATTGCCGTGGCACTCAAATGAAAGGTTTTCTCATCTCTGCTGCGTCGCTCCCTAGAAATTTAGGTCTTTCAGACTGCAACCTGGTGCTCTAGGCTACTAAGGGCACTGGTACTATAGAAACAAAATAGATGGGTGGCTAGATGTTTAGAGGCTTGCCAAGCCAACAAAATTATCTGAGTCATGCTACAGTTTAAGCCAAGAATGAATAACTTCTAAATTCTTGAGAAACTCTTATATTCCCAGCCAGGTATTCAGGGACCAGGAAGATGCAACTTAACGCTGCAACTTTCCTAATAAACCCTACCAGGCCTAATCTGGGTCTGTATTGCTCCCATAACAAACATCCCCAGGATGGTAGGTCCACATGTGGACTGAATACTGGGGCCTGCATCGAGCTTTTAGGTGGGCTGTCACTCAACCTTAATCTAAAAAGGAAAAGTGAACATGAGAAATAACCCCCTCTCTTGTGTTGACAGTGCTCTTTATTTAGGATAAAAATATCAAGGTTTCCCAGCTCCATAAATCCTTTCTGTTTGTAAGGAAAAAAGGAAAATAACACACATTAGCAGACCATAAACTGCTCTAGGCATTGACTCCACACAAAAATTCTCACGTTTGGAGCATGACATCAATTTGGGCCAGAGATCACATGAATTCCCAGGCCCGCATTTCTCCTCTCCTTTTTGTGTTAGCAACAACCCGAGAAGCAAACTCACTTTGTCCCATTTCCCAAAGACTGCAGAGGAAACCAAAGCAAAGGCAGAGGTGTTTCTTCCCTAAAGCTAAAGGCAGCTCCAGAAGTGTCATTCTTCAAGGAAAGTCAGGATGGCAGGGAGGTGCAAAAGGAGAAGAAAGAAGACAATTGCTTTGGGACAAACTTGCCATAGATATTCTTTGCTTGCGAACTGGTGCCCACCCTGCCTGACCTAGCCAGGACTTTCCTGCAGTGACATTTCATTATCTGTGCACACTGAGAGCTGCAATCCTGAATCATGGGTCACCTACTTCTGGGGACACAAGACTGAGGTTGAGCAGGTCCATTCTTCACTGGACCACAAACCATTTTGGAGAATGTAAATAAATCCCATTTCCACTTGTAAACTGCAGGTAATATTTCTTTTCAGACCTTCTTTGCCTGTTAAATTTGGAATCCCTTTATGGCCAGGACTATGTCCATAAGACACTCCACACATGCATGCCAAAATTCACATAGAATCATTTAGGTTGGACCTTTAAGAGCTGAGTCTAAACATTAGCCTATCACTGCCAAGTCTACCACTTAGCCATATCCCTAGGTGCCACATCTACACATCTTTTAAATACCTCCAGGGATGGCGACTCCACCATTTCCCTGTGCAGCCTGTTCCAATGTTTGACAATCTTTTAAGTGAAGAAAGTTCTCCTATTATCCAATCTAAACCTCCCAGACACAACTTGAAGTCATTTTCTCTTGTCCTATTGTTGCTTGGGAGTAGCAACCTCCCTTCGGGTCTCCCCTGAACCTCCTTTTCTCCAGGCTATATGATCCTATTTCCATCAGCCACTATTCACAAGACACTGGACACATGAACCTCACCACTTCTGACCTGCCCAGTCAGAGCAAAAAAGGTACCTTTGTACTAAGAGTTTGGCAGGAAGCCCTTGCCATAAAGTGTGAAAGAAAATTTGAACTCACGGCCTGGAGCTGCAGCAAAATATTTGAATTGCTTTGCTATCTCATTCCAGCTGGAAATAGCAAGTTACAAAGTAGAAAAAAAAGAGAACAATATCTGTTCTAGTCTGTGTACATGCTTGGAAAATTGTAACTCCATCTAAAACAGCAGTGATGTAGGCTGTGGGTAGCTCTGAGTCTACTGGAGCTCTTAAAATGCTATGGTGAGCAGCAAAGTGGGACAGTCATCCCTAGAGCCAACAACAGGAAATTAAATCTGGCACCTTTCTGGATATAAAATGCAAGTTTTGAATACTGTACCCTCACTTCTAGAATAATTTTATTGGGACTGCAGCAGATTTTCCTTCCTTTGAATTCTCCAGAGCAAGGCTGGGCCCATATTCAGATGACCTCCTCTTGATTCCTCATTTAGTCATTGGACATGCTATGCACTCAAAGAAAAACAAGAAATTTTGGTTATTTTCTCTCCAGAGCTCTAGGATCATTTGATTCCTATGCAGCCAGTGAAGGGAGATAGTCATGACAATGAAGTTAGCTTCCTAGAACTGTTGGCCTTCAGTTGCTTGTGGCCGCTTTCCTGGACAATAGGCTTTGGCTTCACCTCAAACTGGTGGCGCCAACAAAAGAATCAGAGAAAATTCTCCAGGGTTTGGCTTATCTACCACATGCAGGATTCATCTTCATAATTACCATTTCCAACCTCACTGCTCATGGACCACCACACAGAAAGACTTTGGAAGGAACCAAGAAATGCCATGGAGAGTTTCAACTAGATAAATGACAATCAGATAAAACTTAGTCTGGGGAGTTTCTGCTAGAGCTACAGCTTTGAGTTTTTAGCCAGCTATGACAGGCAAAGAAACAAAATCAGATAAGTTGCTTTCCTCTTCTGTGGGATGAATGTATCCAACAGCTCCCTGATCTGCTCTCATTGAGGACAGCTCCTTTTCTCCATCACTTCATCATGCACAAACCATAAGAGATTGCCATTTGTCTTCAGCAAAGAAAGGGTTAAGCAGGGCCAAAAGTGCCTTGTAAACAGACTGGAAGTGTAATCTTTGCTTATAAATCATGCGTTCAGTCCCAGAACATGCCTTTAATCCTGTAATTACATTCAGGACTTGGAGTTTCAGTTAAGGAAATACGAGCTCCTCTCCAAATGGCACAGGAGCTGACCTTAAATGATATGTTAGCTTCCCAAAACGGCCACAGAGCCCCATTGCTTCCAGCATCCCATTCCTGGGCAACCGGGTAGGGAGGAGCACTCGTCAGGCTGTGTCACCCTGGGGTTTGCAAAACTCACCCACAAGGTCCCTTCCTCCAGCCAGCAGTTCTCCGAGAGAGATCTGCCTGCAGGCATCAGATTGGCTTTGCAGCTGCAGCTGACAGGAGTCCAGATCCCTGGCAGCTTGGGAGCACGCAGGACCTCGGATGTTCTCAGTAGGGCAAGGGGATCACCATTATTGATGGAGCATAACATCACCTATTTTACAACTCTCCTACTTTTTTGGGCACAGACTGTCCCCAAAACACCTGGGGAATAAGCAGTGATCAAGAGAAGGGTGAGAGCAACAAGGCAGATCCCTTTCTAGTCCCAGCTCTGCTTCTGCACCAGACTCTCCCTGGGAGCAGGATGACGTCTGTCTCCAGTCACTGTATGGTTGCAGCAGGCAATATAGCTCATGAGATCATGTACAGGATGACCCTCAGTCAGGGTCCTGCCTGCACCTCTCAACTCTTATTCACAAATGAAAGACAAAGAACTTGGTTTTCCACTATGGCAGCAATGTGTGCAGGGCAAGGCAGCTGGCCAGCCCTGCGCAAGGCCAGAGTAAGGCTCCTAGGTAGTGTTGCCTGCAGTTGCCAGACCCAGCTGGAGCAGATCAGAGACTGCACAGGTAACCCCAGAGGTAATAGAACCCAGCACTGACACCTACCCAGACAACATCAGTACAGGCTAGGAGTATTCCCAGAAGGAAGACTGGATATTCCTCTTCTCTGTAGGGAAAGAGTTTGGCTGCACAAACACATACTGCAACATTTAGCTGCAGGCTCAAGTCCATTCCTTAGCCCATTTTAGTGTCCATACAGGCTCAAAAGAGGACCTGCAAGATGTCTGCAGCAAAGCAGGAACCTGAAGCTAGACCCAATGCCCCTGAATGACAATTTCCCCTTCCAGTGTGCAGAGACATGTGCAAGGAGCTGCCCTGAATGATGGAGTGGTCACCTGCCTTTGGGAAAATGTAGAACAGTAACTGTGCAACCAAGGTTTGCATTTATTCCCAGGGCATCTATATTATAATGGCAGTATGAACCCTTGCTCCCAGCTGGTCTGCCCTGGAATAATTGCCTGAGCTAAAATTTGCTGAAAATTTAGCAGAGCTTTCAGTTTCCATTGGGAAATGAAGCAGAATTGCTTTATGCTAGACCAATTCAGTCTTTCTTAGGATATATAACAATGTGTCATTTCCAAGGCATCTCAAATGAACAAATGAAGCACAGAGCTAGTATCCCCAAAGAGTGGCTGGCAAGATACTGCAATAAGCAGATGTTCTGCCAGCCCCTCCTGAATTTCTGCAGATCTTCAAGTAGTAAACAAGGTTATCACATTGCAATGAACATCCAAGATCTCTCTGGATTGGATCCATTTTCCATCCCCTTCATGGGAGCGATCCAGGAGCTGGATGATTCATTAGCAGCTGCTGGCCAGGGCTTGCAGCAGCAGCACACCTCCTGGGTTTTTATGGGAGCAGTTGCATTGTCCTCACTGCAGGAACACTGGTGTAGCTCAATTCACAGCTGCCTCACTGCTGTCCTCACCGAATCCTCACTTGGAAGATCTGGCCTTCCCCTTATATTTGCTTTGTCAAGCATCTAAAGGGCAGGGAATGCCAAAGGCAAAGCCAGACCAGCAGATCATGGTCTGCTGTTGGTGACAAACAATAGTCTCGAATGTCACTTTGTAAAGTATATACCCATGGTTCCCCTTTGAATCACATGTGTATTCTTCACACTGAGCAAGAAATTCAAATATTCACACCCCTCTCCCAAATACCTACCACATCTGCAGGGATGATCTAGTGGCCTGACCATCTGTCTGAGGTCAGATAAGCCCTGATGCAGAGGCTACCACTGTTTTATCCAGAGTCTGTAGGTATTATGCATTTCATTGTTTTTACCTTTTGAGACACCACAACAGCCTGTTGGCCTAGATGGAAAACCAAGTTCCCAGGCTATTTTGCTTTGGAAATGTAATGAAATCAGTAAGGGCAGAGGGTAACACAGCAGCTCAGTGCTGGTTGGTGCAGTTCTGTAGAACTGGCTGTTGAAGTGATATTTGGTTTTCAAACTTGCCACTGAAAACACCACTTGCAATTGATCCAGTTTATAACAAATTCCTGAGTCCTAACCTCTAACTAAGCAACTAGGAATTTACTCCCTTCCTCTTAGGAAGCCTGAGCACAGTAGTTCTGCAAGGATCCTGGATTTCTGAATGCATGATAATCTTCCAGCTTTGCTCATAGTCAGGTAGTTTCTTGTTTGAAAAAGCCTCCTTCAGTTTTTACAACCCATCTCCCCGAATACTCTTTAATTTCCTCCCTCTTCCCATTGCAAAATGTTCTCATCTATACTAGCTCTGTGCCTTTTCAGCAACACATGGCTGATAGCCTTTGAGGCTTGGCTCCCTCTCTGGGCAGCATTACCTAGAACAGTTTGTTCACCAGTGCAGCTACACAGCCTTATTCAGAGTTACAGCTCATTATTTTTCAGGCCAGAAGTATGCAATCTTGCCCAAAGCACTGGATAAGTCTTTTATTTTATGCACAGAATACATGCCACTAAGTTTTATCATGCCTCTAATTCCTTCTAAGCCCATATGTCTGGTGACAACAAGGCAGATCCATTCAATTTAGTACAGAAAAGGAAGAAAGAACAGCCTTTTCTTTGTTCTAGGATCTCCATCCTATAACTGCTGCTCCCACAGAACATATTTGAGCAGGTTAAACTGTCTGCCATTAGTACCCTGTGCTTTTGGGAAAATAGCACACCACCATATCAATTTTAGATTGTCAAGCTTCAGCTGCAGTGGTATGGCAGGACTATTGTAGAAGTGATTTCTGTGACCAAATGGATATGGTGCAGTTGAATCTGGCTTCAGAAATCACAGCTTTCCCACAAACCTCCTCCTCTTCTCTCTAGGTCTGCTGTGAGATTTTAGCACAGAGAGCTCCAAGACGAGAAGAAGTGAACCCCATATAATGGGATTTTTCTGCCATGCATTTTGGGAAAGGCTGAACCAAGAAAAAGAAGAGCTAGGACTCCACTCACTGACTCGTGGGCAAGAGCGGAAAATTGGCTGCAGGGCAAGAACCATTGGATAATTCTCAATAGGATCCTTTCTAAGAGGGAAGGAAGTTGCTTGTGGAATACCACAAGGATTAGCACCGGGCCTGCACAGCTTTTAATTATTTATATTGTATAAATCAGAGCTGGGGAGTACTTGGAGAGGAAAAAACCCTTACCTGGCAAACCAAGTCTTCTTCCTCCAAACCCAGCTTGCGGTCTCTTTCATGTGTATTCTCTCCCTTCTCCCTTTCAGCCCTCTACTTGCTATCATTGCCCAACTCTTTGCTTTTATTTTTCTTTAAGATTGTATGACATGATGCTATGGGCTGATACAGTCTATTTGTATTGCACTCCACCAGTCTCAGAGAAAGGCACAGACAAGGCTGTGCTGGCATTTTGACTGGTAACCTGCTTATTGACAGTCATTAGCAACATGTAATTCATTAGATGCTTGCTGCAGCAAGGCACCATGCCTTCCTGTAACAGGAAAGAGTTTCTACCCCGAAGAGTCAAGAGCCAGGTCTAGGCAGGAACCTCACACTGCAGCTGATCTCTGTCCCAAGTACATCTCTAGTTCTGTGCTCATTGTACCTTAACATGACACAGTCAAGACAAGAGTTTTACTGACTGCTGCCTGGCCAGCCAGAAAGGCAATGCAAGCCCAACCCTGCAGGCATTGAAGAAAGCGGGTCTGGAGGTCAGCTATATTTCATGCCCAGTGTACCAGCGGCTAACATTTTGGATATGGGGAGTGCCTAGGCTGAGTGGGACCAGTCCTAGGATGCAGGTCATTCTCAGACTTGCTATGCCAAAACCTTTGGTGCGGTGACACCTGGAAGGCAACAGAGGACAAGCCCACTTCGTGCCACCATCTCTCCAACACTGTTGATTCCAGGGTGTGCAGAATGAAATTTCCATCACTTCAAGAGGCATTTTTATTTCCGCTCCCATTGAAACAGAGATTTGGCCTTGTTCTTTAATTAAACTAAATCAACTCCTAGGCTTTGTAGGGATAGAACCTGAACTTTTCTCTGCTGTCCCACTTCAATGGGTCAGATGTCTGCAGAGGTTGAGGGCTGAACATAAGCCACCTACAGAGTTCAATTTCTAGCATTTGTTCTTTTCTTTCTTAACCGAAGCAATAAGCAGTGAGCAAGCCAAATCAATGTGGAGCTTTACAGGGTAAACACACAACTGGGAGGAAAATCCAGGAGCTATGAATTCTGCAGTGAAGAGGAGTCATCTGAGCACTCATCTGACTCATCTTGCATTTTCCCAGCAAGGCTTTTTATTTTTCAAAGGGCTGAACAAAAACACATGAGATAGAGGTACACAGCCTCAATTTAGGGGCACATGAACTGCTTTCTTCAGATAAGATTAAAGAAATAAACGTTCAGCCTGGGAGTAACTCCCCCAGCTCCTACACAGTCACACCAAAGTCTGAATCTGATTCAGAGAACAAAAAAAAACAAACTAACCCCAAGAAGGTCAAACAGCCAAAGAAAGTGAGAAGAGTGGAATGGGAAACCCAGTCAGTGGTTTCACTTATGTCCTGAACTTCTCATAGGCCTGAACCCTGGGCTCACAACTTAAGCACAGACATCACAATAGAGGTATTTCAAAGCATTGGGATCTTTGGCAGTCAAGCTTGACTCTATACAGCTTCCACCAGGAGCCAAAGGGGATCACTTTCATAGCTAGGATGGCTAACTAGGATCAGATGAGGACTGAAGTTTGGGATTGCTTGTCCCTATGCTCTAAAGTCACTTATCCAGCAGAAAAGCAGGTAGAAAGTGACGGGGTAGAAACAGATGTTCCCCTCAGACAGACCTTTCCTGGGAAAGGCAAATTCACTGAGGCAAAAGTTATTCTGGCCACAGTATATTCTTAGTCAATTAAATATTAGCACTTCCACTCACAGCAATAGAGATTTCCATCCCAAACCAATGTGCTGATATCCTTTCTCTGACGGCAGCCAAAACTTAATGCCTTGGAAGAAAGCAATAAACTGCCACAATGCACCTGGCCAATTTTCTGTGGCTGAAAGGAGCAGAGGAAGGGGCTAATTCCTTCCTGGCTCCCAAGATGATCCCTCCACTGATGCCTGAGATCTCATTACTTGCCTCTCCCCTTGCCTGGCTCCAAATGTTTCTGATCCAGTATTTATCCTGCCACGATGCTGAACTTGCAGCAGGACTGTTGGATTGAATGAAGCAAATGATCTCTTGTCCACCTTTGCTCCAGGCATGGAAGCCTCTCAGATGGCACAGATTCTGACCCAACTGCACCTTCCTCCATCTAGACATTTAAGCTCCATTCAGAGCTAATGCTAGCAGTTTCCACATCCATGACAATGTTTCTTATCAATGCCCTTGTGATCTTGCAGTTACGTCATGGACAGGATCCCAGCAAAGGCAGAGGAAGCACATGCAATCAGATGAGGCCCAAGAACAGTCAGAGCACCTAAAGAGCAACGAGAGCCAGCAGCTAGCCCTTGGCATGTGGAGTGTTCTGCAAGGGCTTGGGGAATGGCTCTCAGCTATGCCTGGAAAGGGTCCAGAAGTCCTCTGAGAATAACTTGTTGCCCATTTCCATCTAAAATGTATGCTGAGCTAAGGACACTGAGGCTATCTGGTTTGAATGCCACAGAGATGCCTGCCAGAACACCACCAGCTATCTTTATCATCACCACAAGTGAGTGAGGCCATCAATATGGTTGTGATTTGACTGTGAGAGAAGGCCAGGGGAAACTGAGGCAAGGCATGCTTTAGAAAGTATCTTTGATGAGACAGGAGGAACAGCTAGACACCAAGAACACAACAAAGCTCTCCAGAGCCTCCCCAGTCCAGTTCTGGAGCCAAAAGATTTTACATCTTCCTATTAATACATGTATAGTCAAAACCTGTCTCAAGAACCTGTCAAGCTTGTCAGTACAAATTCCAGTCCTCCCTATGTACTGAATATTTGTTAGCTGCATCTCCCAAGCACTCTCCATCCCAGTGGTCACATAATACAGGCATCAGCTGATCCACAGTCACAGATAGACTTGGGGTTACAAATACAGACATGCTGCAGCGTGTTCGCAAGCCCCCTCAGGTGACATGATAAACATGCACATCTGCACTTGACCATGCTGCAAGCCATCACATTCCTGAAAGTTTCTGCTGTCTGCTCCCTGTCCTTCATGCAATGCAAGCACAGCCTCAGCCAGCATGACTAGCTGCATGAGCCAAATCAGTATTGTAATCATTGGAGGGGGTAACCAGGGCATCCTATGTGTCCCTGTGGACACAGAATAAACAAGCCTCCATGATTTTGTTCTGCTTGAACAGAGCACATCAACTCCAAGCCCACAGGAGCACTGTATAAGCATCTCAGAGAATGACACTCACATTGTGCCATGCAGCCACAAACCAACAGATCATGCCTGTTGTCTTTGTCTGCCACCTCCTGTTACCTTGACTTCCCAAGATATAAGACTGTTTTGCTCTGCCACACATAGTCTTTAATCCAGTTGGTTACTTTCAGCCAGCTTCCATTAGGAAGCTAAGAGTTATCTCTAGACACCAACATTTGGGAGTGTTCATCTTGAAACGAATCCTTCACTTATAAGGGAAGCATGCCTGAGGAGAGTTCAACCCTATTTAACTAGAGCATCCACAGGAGGCACTACATGTCCTTTGAAGAACTTCAGCCATGGGACAAGTTTCAGCAGGAACCTATGGCTTCTGAGAAACCAAGTGAACCGGATGTGAGATAGAGCTCAGGTACCCATTGTCCTGCCCCGTCCTGTCATGTTCCTTTCTGACACAGAGCAGAGTGACCTCTTAGAAGGAAGCAGGATGAGACAGAGCATGGAAAGCAGCAGTAGCACAAAAGCACACCCAAAGAGGGGAAAAAACACAAAACCAAACCAACCTGCATGGGATGATACTCAACCTGCCTTCAAGTGGTTCAGCCCAAGGGCTACTCAGAGACAGGGCAAAAAGGCTCCTTCCCAGTCAAGTCAAGCTGCAGTAGAAAAGCTTTGGCTAGGAAAGGAAAAAGCTTTTGTGTGGAGGTTTAATTAAATGCATGATGCATCCTTTCTGACAAAGGTTGAAGGGGGCAAAGTGCTTCCATTGAAACAATAAGAGAAAGGGAAAGTTTCCACGACCCTGTTCTCAGGATAAACAGAGGGGTGGGTGGCAGGGGCTCATAGTCCATTGTTTGCTGACAACTCTGCTTTGTATTTCTGAAACCAAGCAGTCAAGGACCCAGATGGCTGCCAGGCTGCCTGCAAACCCCACCTTCCTGTCCATCCTCTTTTACAAAGTGCCTTTTATTTTTAACACGGTTCCCTAAATGAACAGGCTTATGCAATCTCACTGTGTGCATGTCACACTCTCCATTTGTGTGCCATCCCCATCCCCCTCCTTGGCATCTCTGGATCCCATAGGCCCTTTCCACTGTGATTGCTCAAAGGGTAGAGATCTCAAAAATAAGGAAACTCCTGCCAGTTTTGTTAAAAGAAGCATCCAGAGAGAGGATACAGCCTGTATTAGGGATCCCACTGCTCAGTAGGGTGAGAGATAAACTCAGCCATGCCAACCCACATACAGATGTGCCATCACATATTACCTTTAGGCTTTAAGGCCAGACTGCCCAGGGTTCACAGCCTTGATCAAAGATTAGCAAGAACTAATATGCAACAAGTTAAAACTAAACCATGCTCCCCACAGCATCCAAGGCGCTGCACTCCTCTAAGGGCAGACACTGTTGGTTTTGGAGGTGCTTCAGGGCCACCCATGGGAGCACAAGGCTTTGCTAGAGGAAAACAGCTAGCAGAACCTTGCCAGCATCCACAGGCAGATTTTGAACTCAGTGCCAAAGCAGTCACAGCCAACAAGACTTCAACTTGGGCATCCCAGCTACCCTGCTAGGGTTGTCCCTTCCCACAGAGGACAGGAAAAAACAGCTACGCCTCCTTACAAAGAGCCTGGCAGAAGCTGGTGGCTGCATTTGGGTGGCCTCACTCTTTGAGGGGAGGTCATCTCCAGCACAGCAGTACCAAAGGCATTATAAAGCTCAGGCTGAAGACAGGCGCTTTGCTCTGAGGCTTGGTTTTAATGCAAGTCCCCAGACAAGCAGAATAAAGACTACCTGCTGAAATTTCTAACCTGGCCCCCAGAAAACAGTTCATAGTAATGTCCCTCACAGACTGGTTTAATGTGTTTGTACCTCAGGGCTGTGTCTGGTGGTCTCAGCCTCTCTGATGGGAAGCTGGTTCCCTTTTCTTCCCACAAGGAAGATGCAATGGTGCAATGCTTCCATCATCACAGAAGGGGAAAGCAAGCTGCCGTATGGTTCTATGGCATGACTGGACACAGAGCCACTCGGCCATAGGACCTGTGCTGTTAGCAACAGTTCCTTGCCACCCCCTTCATTGCTCATTTTTCCAACAGAACCCTCTGAATCCTATTGCTCCTGCAGTTGGAATGCTCAAGTCCCAGCAACACTGGGATTGACACCACTGGATTTGTTACAGCCTCCCTCATTTTGCAAGACTGTTTCAGGCTCTGTGGTTTGCTTTAGGGACATTACTGATGTGCCCAAACAGAATCACCAGCCAAGACCAAGTTTCTCAAGCTCCCACCCCCTCTTGCAGCAGCAAGAAGCTGGGTGAACAAGCCTTGGCTTCAGGGAAGGGGCTGAGCCCATGGGCTCTGTCTTACACCACCATGCGAGTGCAAAGCTGAGCAAGCCAGCCCTTTGCTTGGCAGCGCCTCAGGAGTGGGTGCTATGGGCATGAAGCAGCGCTCTGTGGTGCAGAGAAGCCAACTAACTTCCTGGCAAGGGGTACCCCAATGGGATGGCATCGCAATGTCTTCCCAGTTCTGCCTCTTTGCCAGCCAAGCTCCATTTCCCTAGCTGCTGCTTTCTCGTGTGTCTGCTCATTCCCAGCTGTGCTGAGGCTCCTCTATCCACTATCAAACAGCAGAGCTCACCACTAATTATTGACTCCATGCATTTGCAGGAAGCATGCCCCATCACTGGAGGGTGGGTGAGGAGAGGAGCAGGGGGTGTTAGCTGTGTGCCAAACACACACACGCAGTGTTCCCTCCAGCTGCCATTGTTTTCCCTGCAAGGCTGCCACTGCTCCAAGGAAAACTCCCTGAACCCACAGAGCAATCACTGGCTCAGACAACATGGCTTAGGGCCCTGAGCCCAGCTGTGGCATTGTGCCCAGTCCCTGCGTTCATGCACACTTTCCACTTCACACAGATGCTGCTTAGCTAACCAAAGACCAGGCTGCAGGAGTCAGCAAACCTCCAAAGGGGAGGCCAGGAAGGAAAAGGGAGGCACTGCTATTTGTTCCAGGGCAAGCAGCTCCTCTATGGGTCGAGCACACCTTCAAATGAGCAGCACTGCACTTCAAGATGTCTCTGCAGGGAGCATCTCTCCCCATTCTGCTGATGGTTTGATTCAAAAGCAAACCTCTGTCTGCAACCACTTCACCTCCCAACACTAGCTGCAGAACAATGTTTAATAACTGCCAGTATTGCTTTTTCCTTCTCTTTCCCCAGAACAGCTCTGCAATGTGGCTGAATCCCATCAGCCCTTTCCTGGGACTGCAGGCATCTGTTGGCCTCCCCAGGATACAGAAGACCATTTCCTGCTCCTGCTTCACCAAAATGATGTGAGAAGATTCAGAGCTTGAAGCTTTGCTTCTCACTGATTTCCACAAACAGGTGTCACTCAAAGAGGGACTGAGGCCAGAGGCTTCAGATGGGAGCCTTAGAAAGACAAAAACCATCAGCCATAAGGGACTGATCAGCCAGAAACACTGTCTAGTCAATACTTCCAGAGGTTATCTGAGAAGATCTGGGGTGCTTATCCTACTTGCCAGGCTAAAACTGAGCAGCATTAGTGACTGCAGACTCCCTCCTTACTGTGAGGGACCAGGTGAAATGTCTTGCTCATAAGTTTGGCATGAGGCAGGATGCTAGGACAGCTCTCAAGAGATCATTTTTTAGCATGTTCATGGCCTCCTTCAAAATTGATACAATACGAAAGCTGTTATCTCCCCCAGAATCACTGAAGCCTTTTATATACACATACTGCTGTCAAGCCCAGGGTACTCAAGGCTTGTGTCAGACCTTTACTAGCTGAATTCACACCCCAGCTCTTCCTGCCTGAATTGTTGTATCTTCCTTGCTGTTCACACTCCACCACGGCCTTGCTCAGAGCCAAATCAGCAAAGCCTAGGTTTCTCCAAGAAAGCTGCTAATAACAGGCTCCATGCTGAGACTCAAGAAGTTAATACACAGTTTCTACCTGAGCCACGGTTTTAGTGTGACCAAGGTCACATTTGGACTTAAAACTCCTCAGTAAATAATCTCTTACAACCTCTTCTCTGCTCTTTTTGTATTACGCCTTGCACAGGATGGGCTTCTTGATGCTTCCCAGTGCCTGCCCACAAGAGCTCTTAAATACAGAAAAACTGCTAAGCAAACCAGGACTGAGTCTGGGGCAAGGGGAAGATTTATTTTGCTGGAGGTGACTTTGAGTGAACTACTTCAAACACAGGAAAGGCAGTGGATGCCCCCAAACCTCAGCATCATTCACATTTGTACCACCCACTGATGAGCGTCTGTGTTTGCGGCTGCTGGAAGGTGACCGGGTAAATATGCAAAATACCCTGAAAGCAAATCCAAGCAAAAAACCAAACAACATTTTGAAATATGATGATGTCATTTAATGAACACAGCCCTGGTCTCAGTGTAAGCGCCACCAAAGGGCAACCAAGACTCCAGGAAGGAAAGCAGAGCTTGATCTCATCTGCAATTTCACGAAGCCTCTGACATCAACAGGAAAAAAGAAATCCCCAGATGGGGCGAGAGGTGAAAGTCAGGCACTGCTTTGTCCAATATTTGCTGATGTCTGTAAGAGTGAGACAAGCAGGAAAGGAGCCCACAGAAACTGCATGAGGACTGACTGGTCAAAAAAAAAGAAAAAGTCTGGTTTGAGTCCTGACAGCAGGCTTTTTGCTCTGCCGGGCTGCAATCTGAGCTTTTACAGCAAGGCATTTTACATTATCAGGCTGAGCAGCAGCAAAGAGAAATACGTCCAGGAGCAGCATTTATAATCACCACTTTTATTTTGTGAAGCAGAGCTGCATCCTGACCCCCAAGAGGGGAAGGAGAAGACATTTTCTCTCTCCTGGAAGGAATTTTGTCCTCAGTCTCAGTCTGGATTAGCATGGATGAGTTCAGCAGGGGCAGCATCCAGGAACAGTCCCTTTGACACAGCCGACTTGAGGTTTGGGGTGAGGAACAGCAGTGGGAAGGAATTAAACACCATAAAAACATAGAAGGAGTGCTGAAGACATACGCTGCCACTTAAAGAGGTTGGTGTGATTAAAACCTGATGTGTTGTAAGATCTTATGGGCATCTCATTAAAAACCTATTACTTAAAAAGTACAACTTAGATGGGAATGTTGTTAAAGGGCAACTTAAAATAAAACTGACCATCTGGTCCTCATTAAGCAATTGTCTAAAACCACCATGTTATTATAAAATCCCCTGTGTGCTCCACATCTGCTTATCTCCTGCCTGCCCCTAAAAGGGCAACATCAGCTGAGACTCAGAATCTGGATGGGGCATGGTGTGGGGGAAGATGTAGGAGGTCCATGCTGGTGCAGGATTTCTAGGTGACAGCGATCAGATCTTCCCACATTGACCATCTGTCCATACACCCCCCTATTATTTTATTTATCCCCATGCCTTCTATCCACTCCTGCATGTTATTTCTGTTTCAGCACCCACTTTCTTCGTCTGTCTTCCAGTGTAAGCCACTCATCTTTCTACCTCATCCCCACTTGCAGGCTGACCCAGTGTCCACAGCATACCTAAAGCATGCCCAGTTGCAACCCCAATTAGACGAGGAACTTCAGACTCTTTCACCTTGACCAACAACAGCGTGATCCCAAGATTAATGCACTGTGCTGCAGCCCCAGACCACCCACACTGCAAAAGCATGAAGACTATCAGCATCACAGGAGGAACATGAAAGACAAGAACCCATCCTCAATAAACATTAGCCTGGCAAGTCCAATGTTTCCTAGACGTTTTGGACTCGCATGCCTAGCTACCAAGAGTTAATTCTACCAGGGATTTCTTGTCCCAAGGCAGCCCCAGTGGAATAACACTGTCCATACCAAACCTACATGCAGACCATCAAGATTTCTATAAAAAATATTACAGAAAATCCCATTCCAACACAGGAAATCCTCCAAATTTGCCCAGAAAATACTTCCTGTGTAGTAAACAAAAAGAACCAGAAAACAGATACATATGACTAGGCTTTGTGTCTGTTAATTGCAAAGTTTAGAATGAAGGGGCTTAGTAGGAACAGCTGACAGGATTTCCAGCTAAGCAAGTTATACACTGACAAGAGTTATTCCAGAGAAATTTGTCCTCTGGACTGTGCCTGGGAGAAGGACCATGCACTGATTACAGGGTCTAATAACAGCCCCAGGTGAGGCAAGCAATGAATCAGTACAGGGTTCATGCAAAGAACCCAAGTCAGCATCAAAAGGGCAAAGGGCCAAAGACAGGACTGGAGACAAGCTACAACACATACGAGAGGGACACACATAGGAGATAAGTTACCTGGAGCATAGGTCTAAGGTCTATCCGGGAGGCAGGATCACAGGTAAAGGTACAGCCAGGCAATACCTACAAGACAGCTTAGGAAAGGACTAAATACTCTGAGCTGAGATGGGGCTCCTGGTAGAGGGTGTGGGTGGAAGTGTCAGTTAGGGCTATGTAGAGCAATTAATGCCTATTAGTACACGGAAGGACCTAGCAGACGGGCTTCTGTACTAAGGGAGGTACAGAACACAAGGGTGTTGTGGAAGGAGGAGTGATTTCAGTGAAGTATTGAGTCTGCACTGGAGTAATTTCCTTCATGTCAGTGTAGTCTCCAAGCACCCCAGTTAGATATGCAAGAGGGCCCCTGCCTGTACCTTTCCTATTTATATCCTACAGGTCAAAACAGCACCAGGACGCTCAGCCACACAGTTCAAACACATCAGAACATCACAGACCATCTAGATATGGTAGAAGAAATTGCTTTCCCTCTATGAATGCTTTTTTTCCTGCAAGGAGAATTACTGAAAGTATGGCATAACATCTCATGTTATGTGTTGATATCAGCACTTCAGCTGCCACGTGGAACAGAGCTCATTATCTTTTGTTATTTTATCTATCTCATTATCTTTTGTTATTTTATCTATCTCATTATCTTATGTTCCCCATGAGAGAAAAGGGGGACACAAGGTGTGCTATCTGTAGCCATGGCTGCCACACTGGTAAAGGACACCTGCTTTGATTTGTGTCGTGGCTTCATTAACCTGCATCGGACCTCTGTAACATACATGCCCTTTAGAGACAAATGGCCTTCCTCCAAGCTGGCTCCCACAGGAATGAATTAACTTGAATTTTTCCTTCCTGAAAGGGAGTACAGTAAAGCTAACCTCCCCCTCCAAGCTCAGGCTAACATTTAGATGGACAAAGCCATGGGAAATTTGAGGTAGGAGATGCTCACCATGGCAAGACAGGTGTATTGTAACTATGCCTATGCTACTCCCTCCATAAAGAGCAGACACCTTTCCCCTACCTTGAGCAAGAAGAAGCCTTCTGGACTTCAGAAAGTGATGTGTAATGTATGCATGTCTCCCTACATGCTCCTGGGAATTCTGGTGGGATTGACACAACCTGTCAATCCCACCTGAACTTGTGGAGGGACAGGTTTCCAAGAGAGAGCCAACACCAACTGCAGAAATGGTTTTTGGCTTGCTCACAGAGAAAGAAGGAAGAAAAAAGAGGTGAAGATAATAGGCTCTGGTCTACTAGGAAATTATCACTGTAGGAACAGCATCCTGACACTGCTCTGTTTTGAGGGGCTGGACACACAAAACTAGTTCTGCAGAAGTTTTCTTCTTACCTTTCCAGGGAAGACGACAGTGGCTTGCAATTTGCTCCAAGTATTCACCCTGACACAAGTACTCTGTGTTTATGCCCAACATATGCCTCCTGCCCACAGGCTCTGCAGAGCAGGCTCAGATGCCGTTTCAGGAACACAGGGGGTGTGTGCTTGCTTGTTTGTTTGTTTGTCACTGCGATGTTGAGAGGGCTGCTTGTTTTGTTTGTTTCTTAAATCTCCCAGGGGAAGTTTCTGGCAGAGACCATCTCCTCAGCAAGCTTGGACCAGGGTGTGCTTTGGCTGGGAGCTGAAGCAGTTTGTGTATGTAGAAAGAAGAGGTGAAGAGGAAAAGTGTCAGGCCAGAGGGCTAAAGACTTGTCTGCTGTGTAATGTGGTCATCAGGCAGGGAGGGACAAAAACAATCAGAAAATCAGAAACCAGCTTTGCCCACAACACAAGTCAAGCCTCAGCAAAAGCCATTGGAAATATTTCCATTTTCATTTTTTGCCACCACTGGGCCTCCTGTGTGTTTTATGTGACAGGGGCTACTCTGGTTCCTATTGAGATCAGTGGAAAGCTGCCTACTTTACTCTGGAGCCATGTAAACCCCCTGCTTGGAGAGAGATTGAGAGATGTTAATGCAGCCTAACATCTCCCAGAGATGTTAGAGATGTTTTTTCTTGGAGTTGCAGCCAAGGCAGCTAAAACTCCCTATGGGGGACCCTGTAAGTCAGCCTTACCTTTGCCACTTGTTGAACTACTTCTGCAGGGACTTTTCCCACAAGGAAAACCACAGAGCTGTAAAATGTGCCTGATGGGGAAATCTCCAAACACAAAAGAAACAGAGGGCTGGCTTACTGGTGTCACAGCAGTCAAAGAAACATGTCCTGTGGCTGCTGAGCTATCACGAACCCATAGAAGCTGCAGTTTTTATGTAGGCTGGCTCTGCAAGCCACTTTAGCTGACTATATCATTGGGTTTCAAGTAGCTGGACGTGGAAAATTGAGCTACCTTTCCTGTTCACTGTTTCCCTTGGGATAAAAGAATATTGCACAGGTCACTACAAAGAAATCTTTTTAACGAGATGCCAGGTCCCATCGGCTCTGGGAGGAATCACAGTCCTGCATTCAAAAATTGCTGATGGAAGTAACAGATGATGTACTAATGATCCTTGGGGCTTTTAGACAGGTTTACTTAGGAAAGCAGGCATGTGAGATCATAGTGTCTTTTAGTCTGCCAATGCATTTGTCTGGATCCTTCCTAATGGGCTTTTAACTCATGTGTAAGTTTAAAGAAAATATAACAGAATTCTATAAGTCTCAAAAACAGGAACTTTCTATGAGTTTCATGATAATTACTGGCCAGGTAGAAGAAAAAATTACAGGTTTAATAAAAACACCCACTGCTGCATGACCTCAGCCCTTTACAAGGTTTCAGAGAATCCACAGAGGTGACCACCTTCACTTCGTGAAGAAGAAAAGCTTTCTTGGTTTTGCTGCTCATACAATGATTTAGGACAACTTTAGGCTTCAGGTTCTGAATAAATGAGTGCCCCTGTCCCCTTTATCATGCAATGCATCTGTTTGGTCAGATAAGGACAGAGATGGATCAAGCCAGCCCAAAAGATGTTGCAGGCCCAGACATGTAAGTTCAGAAGCAGGTAAGGCTTGTGGAGCTCATGTTCAGAAAGCAGCAAGGGAAAAATCCATATATTCTTAAACCCCAAAAGAATGATGCAGATTTGGGCACACTCATCTCATTTTTGTGTTTGAACTTTGTTTGCTTTTCATCCCACAAGCTCTAATGTAAAGGAATCTATTTGCCTAAAACCCATGTACTTACACATTCAGTGCAATTTCCTGTAGAACAAAAAGCAGCGTTTAAAAAATAGACAAAAAAAAAGCAATCTAAATAATGTTGAAAAGAGTTCTCAAAATGGGTACTGCAAACCATCATTTGGTCTGAAGGAAACACAGAAAGGTGAGCAAAAGCTGCAGATCCCAGTGCACAGGGATCAGCATGGTGTCAATTATCACAGGCAGTGCTAACATGAGACCACTAAAGCACAATTCATCTGGCACTACATGCCTAAGGAGGTACCAGGGCACTGATGCCAAATAGAACTCTTTATTTGTTGTGAAAACAGCCACAATCCCGTCTCTCCCCTCCTTTGCAGCCCTCTTTCCACTGATCACATCGTTGGTTTGGAGGACAGGTTTTCACAGAATCATAGAATAGTTAGGGCCGGAAAGGACCTTAAGATCTTGTGGTTCCAACTCCCCTGCCATGGGCAGGGACACCTCACACTAAACCATGTCACCCAAGGCTCTGTCCAACCTGGCCTTGCACACCACCAGGGATGGAGCATTCACAACTTCCTTGGGCAACCCATTCCAGTGCCTCACTACCCCTACAGTAAAGAACTTCCTCCTTATATCCAATCTAAACTTGCCCTGTTTAAGTTTGAACCCGTTACTCTTTGCTGTATCACTACAGTCCCTAATGAACAGTCCCTCCCCAGCATCCCTATAGCCCCCCTTCAGATACTGGAAGGCTGCTATG
>WYDI02025465.1:0-25022 GCA_009867235.2 Psittacus erithacus | reverse complement strand
TTGTATTCTCTTCCCTTGTTATTTCCCTTATCATTATTATTATTGGTGGTAGCAGCAGTGGTTTGTGTTATACCTTACTTACTGGACTGTTCTTATCTCAACCCGTGGGAGTTACATTCTTTCGATTCTCCTCCCCATCCCTCTGGGAGCGGGGAGGGAGAGGAAAGGGTGGGGGCAGAAACAAGCAGGCTATGTGGTTTTCTAATTTACAACTGTGCTTAAACCATGACAATAATATGCAACAATCCTTAAAACCAGGACACTGATAAGAAGCACCAATTACCTTATTTAACAAAATGTACCAGATCCCCTCTGTCTTGTCCTTTGAATTGACCTAGAAATCAATTTAGAAATACGGGAGTCTGCACAGATTAGATGAGTTCCAGTGACCAGCATTTACACAGAAAACTGTGCAACATTCAGTAAATAATGGGATAAGAGTTCAATTTAGAAATTAGTTTACTGGCAGTCGGTAAACACCAATAATTATATTAACAGTCATCACAGAATCATAGAGTGGTTTGGGTTGGAAGAGACCTTAAAGATCACCTAGTTCCAAGCCCCCTGCCACAAGCAGGGACACCTTCCACTAGACCAGGTTGATCAAACAATTATTAAAAATCAAGAAGTTGTTAATATTAACTGTTGAAATTAATAGACTTGTTTAATGTTGAAAATAATGTCTTTTTATATTATGGTCTTTTCTAAGTGTCTGCCATAAAAAACACAACTTTGCCTACAAGGTATTTGAATGCCTTGATTAAAACAGAGTATTGTTTTGACTTTTGTCTTATATTTCAGTAAAGATTCAATGTTTCTAAACACAGCTTCAGAAAGTAATTTTCTTCCGCAAAAGAGTTTTTTAAACATCCTTTCAGATAATTTAAAATAAAACTTAATCTTAAAAATGCATAGTTTCTGGTCTGTGGGAAATTCTCTAATGTCTGTTCAACGCTTGCTTGCTTTATGATTTTTGAGAAGTAAACCCTATGTTCAAGATGACTTTGTGATACCAGTTGCTCTGCAGTCACTCTAAAATAGCTTAACAAAAAGATTTTACAATATTTTGACTCAAACAGCTGTATCTCTTTTTATTTAAAATTAGGACTCTGAAATGGCTGCTACAGAAGAAAGTCTAATGAGGTTTGGACAAAAGAAATATGTTTAAAAAAATTAATTTATCAGATTTAGGAATAAAAGCATAAAGACTTTTAAACTGAAGTAGTCAAGTAGGGGGCAAAACCATGCTATGCTGACCTGGTTTCTTAAACTACAGCCAAACCCTAAGTCAGATATTAACTATCAACCCCTCAGTTCATTCTCCTTCTCACACTCCTTTTGAAAGTACTTTCCATCATCCCTTTCAGTCCCCAACTAAATGAAATTAATATTTACCTGTTCATGTCAGTGTGGCAATGATGGCCATACAATCTTTCTGGTTCAAGTATTTAAAATTTCAAATGCTCTCTCAGCAAGCAAGAAGGCATATTTTGCTGCTTTTTTTATTACATAAAAAATATGGACAAATCTTTCAATTGTAGAGTTAAAAAAACCTGCAGCCTCCAGATTCTGAAATAGCATTTCATTTTTCAGACACTAAAACTGTTTCTCTCTGAAGAGCCTTTTGTGACACGAACACACAGAAAGCCTCCTGGCTGTTTTATTATCTTACAGAGCTGTGTGTTCCTTTGCAGAGGTACCATGCCTGCTGCAGCAGCAGCACCATAAATAAACAACACACTGTCGTGCTGGGAAGGATGAGTCCTTTCTGCAGACCTCCACAGAGAAATGCATCTCAGGGCTGCCCGCTGCTTGCGAAAGAAGACTGTGATGAGAAGCAGGAGTGGGGCAGGCATGGACAGCCCCTTAGGTGAATGCTGGCTGGAAAATGCTTTTAATTTATCCAGCTCCTCAAGCAATCGTCCTGAGGATATCAGACTTCTGCAAGTCAATGGCCTTTTCCTCGGGCCCTTCCGCTCTTCATCTGCCTCCTCCCCTCAGAGGCATACATGCACCACTGAGAAAGAGTTTGAAAATTACATGGAGCCAAACCTGGATAGCAGGCAATCTAGAGAAAATCACAAGTGAAGGCTGGCATCAGGGGTAGCAGGGTGCCCTTTTGGAAGGCTTACAAAGGTACAATGTACACTCTTTGCCTAAGGATGTCTGCTATCTTTTCATTGCTAAACACTGAGCATCTTCTGCTTGCTTGAACAACAGATGCATTTTTGTTTGATCTGGTGGCAAGACTTTTGGCTATTTAGACCAGAAAAGCTCTGAAGTGCTGTCCTACTCAGCAGCTGTATCTCCACGCTGTCAACGAGAGAAGGCCTTATGAACTGTCTGCACCTGCAGGAGTGGCGTTTGCATCCTTCAGCATGTCTCAGGAGCACCTGACGGAGGTCATCTGCCTGTTCCACAGCTTAGTCAATAACAAAAGGTATTTGGACATGCTGGTGCTTCACTCAAAGTGAGCCAGCCTGGGCTCTGAAAGGTACCATGTCAGATGACACAGGAAATACTGAGCTTCTGTAATACTCAATAAGTCCTGGTCATCTTCAGCAGTGAGTCTTTCTCAAGAAGATTTTCATTAGCCCCACAAATACAGTCATTTGTGAGTACATTACAAGGTCCCTGAGTAGCCTGGTGATAAGAGGTTTATGTAGGGCACAGCTGGTATCCCTGAAGCTGTACATATCAGTTCCTGCAGCTTCTGCCTTATGTGAAAATGTCTCCCTGGTCTGATGTAGCGAATCCCAAAGTCACATTGAATTCCTTTTACTAAAATCATTTAGCAATTTTCTGTACATGTTTAGTACATGAACTAAATATTTGCTTGATATTCTGCATAGATGTCTAAGAATATTCCCTTGCTAGAGAGCTGATATTCTTTGCAGACCTTAAGAACTGAAGAAACCAATATTTGACAATCTTTCTGAGAGGGCTGGCTGTCTTCCCTCCAGGGTAGCAGTCGTACCTTCAACCTTATTCCTCTGAGACAAAGAGTATGGTTGCAGTGATACTGTATATGGTGAAAGCTGTACAAGAGATCAATTTTAAAAATCAAAAATAGATCCATCCCAGCAAGTAAGCTGTCACTGAGTAGAACTTAAAAAAAGATATGCCTTCCAGGCAAGTAATCAATGAATGGCTTTTGCAGTGTTACTGGTCATCTTTTCAGAACTCACGAGCAATTATTATTCAGCTAGAAACTTTAAAGAGCTATAATTTACTAAGAAAAAACAAGCCTTCTATGTTAGCAGCATTATTTGTTTCTCTATATTCCATATTATTCATCCCCCCTCAGTGTTCAGTGTTCAGA
This sequence comes from Psittacus erithacus, assembly GCA_009867235.2. Lineage (NCBI taxonomy): Eukaryota > Metazoa > Chordata > Aves > Psittaciformes > Psittacidae > Psittacus > Psittacus erithacus. The sequence continues at coordinate 21,700 of WYDI02025465.1, read as the reverse complement.
ATCTTGTCTGGCACATCAGACCTTCAATTCAGGTTAGTTGTACACATCTTTCTACATGATAGTTCTTTCAGCTGTCAGCTGGAAAAAGTTGATATGTGGTCACCTGTTTCTACTACTAACATTCTGATAGTGAAAAATGTTCCTTTTTTGCTTTCAAAACGGTAAAAATATTTACGTATTCAAAACACAACAGCCCTCCTAATTTTCTTGGGCAAAAAAAGCATGTGCTTAGATAGGCAACCAAAAATGAAGACAGCAGAAAACCTGTACTGTGTGATAACTAATAGAGCAATTACAGAGGCTGAAAGGAAATTTGAAGAAGAAATAGCCAAATCACTACTTCACTGAGTAATTGAAAATTGGAAGAGAAATAAGGGAACCATTAAGAAGTAAACATACTTTATATATAAGCTAAATAGTGTCTTACCATCAGTTAAGTCAGTAGAGTCCATAGTTTAGTAGTAACTATATATTGAAAAGGTGATGCTAAAGATTAAAATAAAAGAGGAGTCTGTTTGACAATTTAAAAATATATTTATGCTTGCAAGATCTACTTTGCTCAAATTTTATCTTGCAACTAATGAGGACAATGTGCTGTGAAGGAAAGGAAAAAATATAGCTAAAACTAAAACAGAATACAATAAAGGAGAAAAAGCGTACTTTTCTTTTTCTTAGAAATGTTATCAAATTCTAAGGCTCACAGATCTGCAAAAGGAAGCATAGAGCTAGCTGGATGAGTCTTCTGACAGAACTCGGTGTAAAATACCTAAAATCTTTGGTTTATGGTACCTTCAAAATTGGTCTGCTGTCTATTGTCCCCTCAGAGGTGCAAAACATGACAAGTTCCTGTTAAAATGTTATTCTTTTTATTGTAGTTAATATGAGTAAAGTTTTAGTGAATTTCTTTTCCTGTTAAACATCTTTCCATTACACTGTGATTTGTTCTTGAAGATCTGACTGAGGAAAAATGTTTCTTCAACCTCCTGCAAGTTTTGCTGAGAAAAAAAAAAAAAAGAGTTGGATTTCTAAGGTCCTCTTTAAACTTGATTTCACTGCTGAAGAAAGGTTACAGTTAAATTAGGAACTTCAACAAGTTTCTAAAACTGATATAAAATCCTCTCTTATGGGCTTCTCTCTCTGTGAAGCTTTAGTTTTCAAGTGGCATAGTATGTGTTATTTAAAACTGTTCTTACTTTCTCTTGCAAAGTTTGTTATAGGCTAATATAGCGGTGGCAGCAAATCCAAGTATTTTTCATATCCACTGTTCCAGAAAAAAATCACCAAATACTGCAGTGCTTTTGTGGTTTTGATAATGAATGAAGTGTTGTGAATACTTCAGTTATTGCTCCAGAAAAAAGAGGTACTATGTAGTTCAACATCACAAAAGATGCCTTGGTTATTTGAAATTAGAATTTGTGTAACCTCTAACTTCTCTGGTGAATAAATTCTTCCTCTTCCCCTGTGCATGAGAATAATCAGTAACTGGTGATGTCCATGCAATTAATGACTCGATGAATACCCCAAACTCTACTTTTAGGCACAGCTGTCATTTTTGGAATGCCACCAGGCTGAACAAATCCAAACAAAGAGGAGAAAGCAAAATTTTGGAACAGGTGGGATCTGTCTTCTACTCTAGAAACAGGACTGATGTCTGTTTGTCTGAGCTTCAGTTGATTTTCTGACTTTCCTCATAGCAGAAGTTATTTTGATGTATTATCTCATAATTTTCAACAGCTCTCAAGTTCTTGCTATCAAGAGAATCATTTCCAAAGCACATTTCAGTAGTGGCTCATATGTAAGTACTTCCTATTTATCAGGAAGCAGTCTGCAACTGAGAAATCTAACATCTTTGTTGCCTGTATCCTCTGAGGGAAGATCCAAAAGACTTGAATACTGAGCAGTTCTTATGTTCCTAACAGCTGATTCCTAGGAAACCTGTGTTATATATGACAAAGGATATCTGGGACTCAATCCCAAGCTTACAGCAACCATACAAGCTATTGCTGTTTTCAGATTAGTATCTTGCAGCTGGGTATCTTCTTAAATAGTGAAATTTTCCTTTTTTATTTTCAGAAGCTTCTGAAACTTCTGAAAAACTTCTTAAAAAAAACTTCAAAATATTTTTCCAATCTTTTTCTCATCTTAAATTCTGGGCAAGATGGTGATAAATATACAGGCCTGGATTTGTAATTCTCACTTTTTTTTTCACCTTCCAGTTTAAATCAGTCAATGATGTTGTCCTACTGAATAAAGCTTCTGGCCCGTGTCACTACACAGGTTGATAAAGGATTCTTTGGAGTAGATTACAGGCAAGGAATGATATATAGCAGTGTCTGTTGCAAATTGTTTGTGGGTTTTATTTAACCTCTTTGTGCTTTTGCCTTTGGATGAAGACAAGCAAGAAAGAAGCAACAGAACCACAGGAGGGAGGGAGTGATGAAAGCTGAGATTGGAGAAGAGATCAGGGAATGACACCTGGTGGGAGAAAGGGCAGAGAAGATATGGCAGAATCAAGAGTTATTCCAGGAAAGTTCAGAAACAATGGCTCAGAGATACATCACAAATCCTGAGATAATAAGGTATTTCAACAAAGACCACTAATGTCTGTTCAGAATTTTGTACATGGAATTATTACAAATTTTTTCAGTATAAATACTGATTAAATAATCCCTACTTTGCAGGAGAAATTAGAATTACATATTGCTTTATGGCCTGGGGCATAAATTTGTGTGACTACTTCCCAGGTTTTTATATTACTGTTTTTCTATGATTATAATTGTCTATGGTAAAGTCCACTTGCAATGTAAGAGATTTGTTTGCCTTTAACATCTGTTCCACATACTCAGCTGGGAATACTGAAGTGAAAAATTAATTAATATTTTCTCCTTTTCCATTGGCTCTGCTCTCTATGAATAAATAATGCTATTTATTAAATATTTGTTGTCTCACAATTTCTTGTACCTCACATAATTAAAAAATATCTATACTAAAGTACTAATCTCATGAGAAACCTTAGCATCAGTCTTCACCTGTGATTCTCTGTTCCATTACCTAGTCTCAACAGTCCTCTTCTTATCTGATGTTTAAAACTTTTCTAAGCTTCATTTTGACCACAGGTTATATATGGTTTTCCCTTGATGCATTAATATTGGTCTTTTTAATTCTTCTCTCTCTATTTCCAAGTACCATTTTCAATCTCTGAGGCATGTGCTTACTTAGCATTGTGGTCACTTTCTTTCTTGCATGCGTTTTTTTACTTCTTACCGCTCCCTCTGTCTCCTCTTGTGTACGTTAACAGTTCTTCTTTTGATATTTACTGTCTTTGTTTTCCTTTTTATGTGACTGCCCCCAACTTTAATGTCATGCTGCAGCATAGTTTGGTCTTCCAGACCTGTCACTGGTTTATTTCCTGTTTCAGCATTACTGAGGCTGATTTTTGTGTTAATAAATTTTAAACTAAGAACTGCTCATTTCTGTAGATTGCTATATTTCTAGTAACATATTTTTGTATTTTATTATTCATTTTATTTACATTCACAGGAAAAATTTGAATCAGTATCCATTTAAGAGACCACAGTTTATGCCTAACACTTTTATCTCACTACAACAATCCTGATACAATAGAAAGCTATTGATCTGAAGGCAGCTTTATGGCATCACTTAACTTTTCCACACGTGTCATGAACTCATCCCTTCTCAAATCCAAGCTAAGAACTAATAAGGCAGGACTGGGGAGGAGCAACAGTGGTCTCTTCTTCAGCCACCTAAAGAGTCAGGACAGCATCAAGGATCAGCCTGCTTTCTTAAGCTGCACTATGTCATACGCCAAGGCTAACATAACAGCCGCAGATGTAGCCTGCCCCCCTGGAAGATCCTTCTCTGGGTGCAGGATGGCTCTCACAGAATGCCACAGCATTACCCTCCTGTTCCATTAGTTAATTCTGAGAGAGCTAGAGGCACCTCTAACACAGGAAATACAGTTGGCAGCCCTAAAGTATCTCACACATAGCGGCTACCCACAACACCCAAAAGCTGCTCTGTAATTTTGCACAACTTGCTTTGGCACCATCCCTCATCAATAAATATTTAGTCACCCTTTCTCACTCCAGATGAGCTGAAATTCCAAGTTAGATTATAACAACATTTTTGTAAGATGTCCCCTGTGTAATTTTTTTGATTGTGGAGCCATTGCAGTGACAAGAAATTTGATAAACCATCAACAAATCTGCATGCACTAATTGAGCTGAAATCCATGGAAGGCATAACTAGGTGACTCTTTTGCAAAGTCAAGGCACATACAAAGCTTGTGAGGTCTTTTCAGAAAGTTTTGATATATTTATTCCCTAACTGACTTTGGGAAGAGGGGGGAGGAGAGGTCATTCACCTCACAGAAAAAAATTACGTCACTGAAAGGGGGAATAACCGTATCCTGGGCTGCATCAAAAGAAGCGTGATCAGCAGGTCAAAGGAGGTGATCCTGCCCCTCTACTCTGCTCTCGTGAGACCTCACTTCAAGTATTGCATACAGTTCTGGTGTCCTTAACATAAAAAGGACATGGAAGTGTTGGAACAAGTCCAGAGGAGGGCCATGAGGATGATCAGGGGACTGGAGCACCTCCAGCATGAAAATAGGCTGAGAAAGTTCGGGCTGTTGAGCCTGGAGAAGAGAAGGCTGCATGGAGACCTCATAGCAGCCTTCCAGTGTCTGAACGGGGGCCTATAAGGGTGCTGGGGAAGGACTCTTCATTAGGGACTGTAGTGATAGGACAAGGGGTAATGGGTTAAAACTTAACAGGGGAAGTTGAGATTGGATATAAGGAAGAAATTCTTTACTGTGAGGGTGGTGAGGAACTGGAATGGGTTGCCAAGGGAAATTGTGAATGCTCCATCCCTGGCAGTGCTCAAGGCCAGGTTGGACAGAGCCTTGGGTGACATGGTTTAGTGGGAAGTGTCCCTGCCCATGGCAGGGGGGTTGGAACTAGATGATCTTAAGGTCCTTTCCAACCCTAACTATTCTATGATTCTATGATTCTATTTGGGGAATAAAAAGCTTTCTAAATATTTTTTAAATGGATGCGATTTTCTGAGATTTGTAGTTATATTATTGAAGGGGTAACAAATTGACCCCACAGATTCTATTCTCCCATCCATGTTTCTGTTCCAGAAGTTGCCTGTGCTCATGTTTACAGCTTCCACTTTTAAACTATAATGCTTCCTTTACATTCCCATTAATTCTTCCAAGGTTTCATGCCACTATTTACAATTTCTTATTTAATGCATTTGAGGTTTAAGACCTAGCAGCCTCCAGGCAAGGGCAGTGCTGAGCAGGCAGCATAACAATGAAGTTTAACTGCTTTTGAATAAAAACAAGTCATCACAATTAGGCGGAAGATCTATGTGGCAAAGCATCATGCAGTTCAATAGAAGGGGCCTGTGAGGTCTTCTGCTGCAAAATTCCTAATTAGTTTGTTTTCTCCCATAGAATATTTGGGTTGTACCCACCCAGATCAGAATACAGAGTTTTCCCTTTCAACTTCAGGGAGTTTCTAGGTCATTTCACTATCTTCTGACCTACAAGGGAATGGGGCTGGATATAAGCTTTTTGTCTTTTTAGAAAAACTTCAGTGGGATTCTAGCCGCTGCTTGCTGAAATGGTATTTGTAAATCTCTGTTACAAGCCCAGCTGGAACATTTGCAGTTATGCTAATTTCAGTGTACGGCTCTGTTGGTGTGACAAGCAAGGCTGTAGAATTCAAGTATCGGCAAAGGTCTAAAATGCAAATATTTATGTCAAGTTTTTCAATTGTCCGGCAATAGGTACTGTACATTAGCAAGTCTTTGAAAAGTGATTATGTGATTGAGAAGGCAACTTTCAGGAAGCTTCATCTCTATGCATACATCCAGGCTCACAATTAACCTATGGAAGAATGGAGCAGTCCAAACAACCCCTTTATATATACACATAAAGATCCACAAACCCTTATTGCTATGATGCTGTATTTGGTTTCAATTTATTAAGACTTACCACTGCTATGATAAGTGAAAATCTGATACACAAAAAAAAAAAAAAAACAAGGGGCAAGGAAGAATAATATATATTCTGATGAGGATCGGCCAACTGATTCCATACAAACAATAAAGACAGATTTCATTTTTTTATACATTTCTACATACATGAGCACACACATATGTAAACAACGAAAACATCTAGGAAGATTTTTCCCCAACTGGTTTTTCCCCTGTCTCAGTTATGAGCCAATTTGAAATGCCACTAAAGTTGACAGAGGGGCTCCTGCTATCTTCAGTAAATACTTAGTCAAACCCAGAATTACCTGCACAAACATCATTAGCTTAAACAGTGCACAGAATGGCAGCACTGAAATCTTCCCAAGCCTCAGGCTGCTCTAATTCTTTTGCTCAATCAGTATCTACTCCTCTTTGACTTTATCAGCTGAACATATAACAGATATTTCTTCGAGACCCGTGCTAAATGTGAAACATTGACATACCTGGAGGCTCATAAAAGCTCAATCTAACAACCTGGGATTTTTATTATTTCACTCCCCAAGGCAGAACAGTGCAAATCATTGAGCGTTACACCTTTACAGAACAGCATAGTGACACATCACTTAAAAGAGAAATCTGAAAGTTCCATTGCAGTCTTTGTATCGGTACATAAACTTTATTAAATGAGAAGAGGCCAAGCAAAACAAAACCAACAAAATCTGACTGCCATTTCACACTTCAGTTAGATTGTAAATGATGGTTATGTGCAATGCAGAAGTATATGCAGTCTCTGACCTCTGCTCTTAGGGCCATAAACCTTTTCTACTTATAATGACAAATGCCCCAGATACTATTCTATTTGGCACAAACACTATCTGCAAGATGATTTGAGCCATCTTTTATTTATGCCTCTTATAGATTTTCTTCAGAATAGAATGGCATGGCTAGAAAGCTCTCCTACCAGCAACAAGAAAGCAAACAGGTTGACAAAAACAAAAGCAACTTAAGAATAGCCGCTCAACTTATAACTGTGAGCTGATCGAATATGGCAAAGACCAGCATCATCTAAACATTTGCATGGAAAGAGAAAGATGGAGGAAGAAAGAATTTCAATTCATCCTATGTGTTTAAAATAATAACATTATATCATCAACTTTGCAGAAATCAATTTTTTTTTCTGTTTCATAGTCTGCATGAAAGCCCATTGGACTATCTCTCAGTAAAGCAAGTATCAAATGAAGTCAATGGAGTATAACCTTGCAGGAGTAGATAGAGCTCCATATTTCAAGGTTTCAGTTTATAATTCTTGCAGCAACAAAATCACACTCCCTCTGAAATTAACCCATTCTCTTTTTAAACACAAAGGCATGCTTGCCAGGTGTCTCTGCAGAGGAGAAAACCACGTTAGCTCAGGTAACTCACCTTAACCTGCATATTCTTTTTCTCACAGTAACCCATGTTTTTTAATGATTATAACAAAATTGGACCTGACTGGACTAGTTATTTTTGCTATAGTATTATCTCTATTACACCAACAGTGTAAATTAAAAAATAAATAAATAAATAAATAAAATGAAAAAAGGGAAACAATTTGCTTTCATTTATTGCATTGTGGTGTCTGAGGTTATGTTATATTTATTTTCAGTTACCCAAAAGACATGTATTGGCTGCCTAACAGTACTAACAAATCTCAGCTTACATTATGCTTTGTAATGATTCACTGCATTTCATCATAAAGCATGCAATATTTCACCAGCAAATGAAAGTTGAATTGGAATCTCTTTTCAGTTTTAATTTCTTTCAAGTGCTTAAGCTTTGACAATCAATAAATCACAAAGAAAAAGTAAAAAATTTAGTTTTTATTTAAATTATATTTCAGTTATTATGTCTGTATAGCATGCAATATACCATAACTGCTTTACTACAGGTAACACAGGTAAGTTTTACACTTGTAAAGCTCTTCTGAAACAAGCTGATGCTTATGTAAAATAATGATTCATTAAGAAAGCCATTGATTTCAAAACCATACTTTCTATTCCAAGAACTTCAGCTGTGGTCCTGGCTCTATTTGCTATTAGTCAATCCCCAGTTGGTCTCACTGTAATGACCCTCCCAAGAGGTCTGGACAGGAACCCCTGGTAACCAATCACAGGTATTACCTCCAGAGCTAAACCAGCTGAAGTCTGTTATCCCTTCTGGAACTGTGAGCTCCTCTATGTTTTCTAGGGAAGGATATGATAGCTGAGAGTTGTATTACATTAATGGATTTTGAGTTGTATCTTGATCATTCAGAAGGATTTTTCCTATTAATCACCCAGGCTGTTACTTTTTTTTTTTTTTTATTTTCTTCTACTCTTGAATACTTTTTATTGGGGCTGGTTTTACCACAAAAAGATATGAGGGAGGAAATTCCTGCATCAGTCTTTTTTAAGGTGACCCCATGCCCTAGCATCTTCACAAAGTGTAACATTAACAAACTAAACCAGGCTATGACTTAGGAAAGTTCAGAGATAATTCAGGCAGTGAAATCACAGTGATGGAGTGTCATATGTTTTCTTCTGCACTATAAAGGAAAACATTCTCTTTGAACTCAGCAAGGACTTTGTAGGACAGAAGGATTATTTGAACCGATTTTCAGCACACTCAAACTGTTCTGTGTGTTGGAACACTGCAGATCCCTTGGATGTAAATTGCAAATTGTTTCCCCCAGTCAGATAAAGGACACACACAAGGTTCTCCTTGTATTTATGTGTCTAGTGGTACTTGAGTCTGTGGCAAACACTTAGTCAATAAGAGCAAACATCAATAGCAATAAAAAAGACTTGTCTTTCCTTTTCCTGCAAAGTCAATGGAATCTGTCTCATGTGATTTACTTTCCCACTTTTGCAGGTAAAATGGTCCCAGGGCTGGAACAATTGTGTTTGATAGGTACATTTTACAACTATTTAAATGGCTGCCAATATCATCATCCATCTTCTGCTATCAGAAGTGTTGTCTTGCTAATGTTTTCTTGTTTATCACACCTGAAGTACCTACATGTAATGCAGAGAGGGGCTTTGTACATACCGCCTGATTTTCTGTACTTCAGAAATTGAATGACAATGTAGATGTCATTAAAAGCAGTCTAGCATATTTCTAAGATCAGCCAGTAAGGATAAACAATATTCAAGATAATGATTGCCATTTATTCAATACAGAACTGGTTTCTATAACTTAAGTTTACTCATTTTAAAAGGATGACTGTCTGGTAACATTTTACAATTAACCAAAACATAGAATCATAGAATACCAGGTTGGAAAGGACCTCAAGGATCACCTGGTCCAACATTTCTTGGTAAATGCACGGTCTAGAAAAGATAGCTCAGCACCCTGTTCATCTGAATCTTAAAGTGTCCATCACTGGGGAATCCACCCCTTCTGTGGGGAGATTATTCCAAGGGCTGATTGACCGTTCTCATTGTGAAAATTTTACTCTTGTCTCCAATTGGAATCTCACTGGGAGTAATCTATACCCATTACTCCTCATGTTTTCCACATGATACCTTGTAAAAAAGGAGTTTTCATCTTCTTTGTAGACACCTTTCAAATACTGGAGCATGGTGATAAGATCTCCCTGAAGCCTTCTGTTCTTAAGGCTGAACGAACCCACTTCTCTTAGTCTTTCCTCATAGAACTTCCCAATCCTTCCACCATCCTTATGGCCCCTCTCTGGACTCTCTCCAGCCTGTCCACATATTTTTTGTGTAGCGGAGAGCAGAACTGATCACAGTATTCCAGGTTTGGCCTGAAAAGCACTAAGTATCAGATGTCATATCTTCAAATTAGATGAGACTTTGAGCAACCTGGTGCAGTGGAAGGTGTCTGTGCCCATGGCAGGGGGGTTGGAACTAGATGATCTTTAAGATCCCTTCCAACTCAAACCATTCTATGATTCTATGAAATAGAAGAGAATGAAGGGCAGTTAGAATTATTAAATTTCTGTTTCATTTGTCAAAAAATATAAAGGGTGTTATCCTGTGCTATCTTAGCCTGACCCTTGTTCCTAATGACCACTATACCTTCGCACAATTGGATGTCTCAAAACGAATTTGTTAAATACAGCCTTGAAGAACTAAATGAACTTTGATAGTATTTGTGTGCCATATTCTATGCATTAGCAATTGTTTCCTCTGGGTTTTGAGCAGCGCTCTGTGCTAAATTTAAAGCTGTGTGTGATATATTTTGAAAACAAAGCATTAGAAGGGCCCAAAAAGCTATGTCAAAAATGTGAAAGGTAAACAAGAGGGCCAGTGAAAACAATAATGCATGAAAAGACACAGTGATATAGAAAGGATAGAAGGTGGAAAAGGATATAGGTAAAAGAACTCAAAAATACCTGTGTGAAAGAGAAGACTCATGTATGAATATGATGACTCACAAACTGAGAATGTCATTGATATCTATTATATTAATTGCATTGAATTTTGGATGTGTGTGGAAGTACAGACACAATTCTGAAGGTGCACATAGCAATAACACCTGCACAAAATTTTGTTTCAAAATACTGTTTAAAAATCTATCGTATTACGTTGTATCAGGGTGATCAAGTATTGGAACAGGCTTCTCAGGGAAGTGGTGGGGTCACCGTTCCTGAAAGTGTTCAAAAACCGTGCAGATGAGGCCTTTAGTTACATGGTTTAGTGCTGGACTTCACAGTCCTGGGCTAAAGGTTGGACTTGATGATCTTAAAGTTCTTTGCCAACTTAGTTGATTCTACAGTTCTAAATATATTAGTATTAAATGTTTCACCTTTTTAAGTAAGGAGCTGAAGGTACAGCTCTTAGAGACTACATTCATCTACTTTTCCTATTTCATAGCAAACACATCACATTTGTCACATGCAGTCTGACCTCAATGAAAGCTTTTAACTTCCATCATCTTTACTAATACAACTGTTCAAGGCTATTCAAAGGGCTGCTTTCCCCTTCTGGAATGAGTGTCAGTATGATTTTTTTAATTTATTGTACACATCATTATACACAGGAATCTCAACAAGTCAGAAATTTTCTTCAATCTGTGCAACTGTAAAGCTTGATTTCCTGGGATGTATCTCAAGCATTGTCTCCAGTTTGTCCATGGAACTGGAAATAAATTATGATGTATTTTAAAGGACATGTGAATAAAGCCAAAGGTATGGCTTATGATTTCTTAGCCTGTCTCAACTGTAAAGTAAAATGACAGTAAGCTACTGTGACAGTGATTGTTCTGTATCCTGTTCAGGGCATAAGACAGGATTTTACATTTCCTTTACTGTGGGAGTAATAAAGACAATAAAATTACTAATATACATAGAGAATATTGAGGTATTCATACATTGCAGTAAAGCTTAAAATCAATTAAAAATTAGACTTTTAGCAAAAAAAAAAAATAAAAATTTTTGTGGGCTTATTGCCAGATATTGTAAACTCCCTATAACTGTGAATTTAATTGATGCTTCTTTCCAACATCAACAGATGCTGTGAAAGTTCAACAGCATCCCACAAAGAGCTCTGAAGAATCTCAGAGAGCATGAATAAGCCTTGAAATTCAGAGAATAGCACATTAGAGCAAGAAGCTCAACACCAGTAACCAGACTGACATTTTCTTGGTTAAAGATTATTTTTCACAAAGAAAATGGTAAGGGCTTCTTATTTAAAACAAAAGCTGACATTGTGCTTTACAGTTATACATCCCCAAGGAGAGGGGAACAACTGTACCAGCCAGCTGCACAGCCCAAATAAGCTGAGTGTGTTGATGTGGACTGCACCTGCACTCATATATGATGAAAAAACAGAACTCTAGTACCTGCCTATAGAGGGAAAAAAGGTCCTGGCTTCTTAATGTGCTTAGTTAAGTCAATGTCTTTTCACTTAAAGCTGTATAACTACACAAAAATCAGTAGTAATAATGGACCCACACTTCAATAGTCTATGAAATTTGTGTCTATCTATCATCTAACCAATTTTTACATATTTTAATTCTAAAAGAATTTTATTTTTTCTAGTTGTAAGTATTGTTACATTAGCTTCATGTCTGATAGAATTCAACAAAGCAGAGTAATGACTTACAGTAATAATGATGTTTGCTTCTCAAAAATAGAGTGGAGAATGTATAGAGTATATATGTATATGTATATATATTCTTGTCCAGCAAAATAGTTATTAGAACCAATATGATGCTTAGTATCAATGATGATCCTAAAAAGCAATTCAGTCTAGGAAAACTGTGTATTTTTGTGCAGTCCTCCCAGTCTCAGTTTTATGTCCTGCGGAAAACAGTGTCTTGATAACACAATGCCAGCAATGTAACAATGATGCTCAAAACAGCAGTGCATTACCTTTAAAACATGTGTGGATACACAGTAGGTCTCAGAAACATACTATGCAATTACAATTGTAATTACAGTTTTGCTGACAGTAAGCTATAACCTTTAAGAGACATGTGACCTTATTTGCTGATTTATCTGGAACAGATGTAATGTGTTGGCAGTTACAACTTTCATCATCAACATTCCAGCTTTACATGTCATATCTCACAAGCAGTCAGTTCCGTTTCTTAGCTTATTATTGCATATGAGCTGTTCTTTAAATTTTACTGACTGTGTACTAAAAACGTACAGACTGGCAGACATTTGCAAAATATATACACAAAGGATTCAGCTAGAGACTCCATTCTAACACAGTTCAGTGTGTTTTCTTCTACTTTTTATCTGAACTAGTTAATAGTCTAATATAAATTGAAATGTCAATACCTTCTATGACATTTACCTTGGCCTAGCAGGGGATCAAGAATAAAATAATAAACAGATTTTTTCCCAGTTCAGCCAGACTCTGCAACCAAGCTCTGTTTTGTTTTCAGGTTTTTTTTGGAGGGGGGGAATGGTTGTCAAGAAATTTTAGAAAAAATCAGATTTTGCCTATTTTTTGCAAGTGCTTTTTGTAGTTTTTGCCACCATCACCTGGATAAAGAAGTAGTATATGCAGAGACATTGGTATTGCAGTATTTCTGGAATCATCTGTTCCAAAACACCTCTCCTATGAGGAAAGTCTGAGAGAGATGGGACTGTTCAGCCTCAAGAATAGATCTGATCTACTGGGGGAACCTGATCAATATGCAGAAGTACCTAAGGAGGCGGGGGGTTCAAAGAAGACAGAGCAAGGCTTTTCTCAGTGGTGCCCACTGACAGGTCTGAAACAGAGGGAGTTGCCTTTGAACATCAGAAAATGCTTTATCACTATGAAAGTGACCGAGAAATGGTACAGTTGCCCAGGAATGTTGTAGAGTCTTCCACTTTGGAGATATTCAAAAGTCATTTGGACATGGTCTTGAAAAACCAGCTCTAAGTGACCCTGCTTAAGCACAGAGGGGCTGGACTAGATGACCATGGGCACCTCTCTGATACAGAGGCAATGAGGAGGCAAGGCAGGCCAGCTCTCCCTGGGGACAGCAGAGGCATTGCCTCCCACCTCTGTGAGGCAGCAAGCATCCTGGACAGCCTGGCTGTCCTGGGGGATTCTGACCCCTCTCTCTAGCCGTGAAGGCCAGGAGGAGGTATCTGGTTAAAAGGAAACCCCTTCTGAAGGAAACAAGGAGCAAGGGCTGCTACAGGCAGCTGGTGCTCTGCTTGGGGACCAGCCGCAGCAGTGGACTTAGCAGTATTAGGTTTACAGTTGGATTCAGTGATCTTAAAGGTCTTTCCAACTTAAATGATTCTATGATTCTATAACCTCCAGAAGTCTCTCCCACCTCAACACTTCTATGATTCTGTGATTCTTTAAAATCTGTCAAGATGGGCATCCGAAACCAGCGCAAGACATCCAAACCAGAACAACAAACTCATGGTGTTTTATAGAACCTTTACTTATAGACCAAAACATCTTTACCTGTATGTGTGAAAGGAAAGAAGAGGAAAAAAAAGAGAAGAGAAAAAATAATAAACTCACTCTTTTTTTAAGTTGTAGTGGAAAAATACTGTACCGAGACAAACAGTGACTTCAGTAATTAGAATAATACAATATTTTACAAATATTATAAAAATATTTTTCAGGTCAGATGTTTTTCCTGGCTACCACTAATAAACACACATCAGCTGATACTAGGAATGACATTCTGTGACTTTCAAGGATAAAATAGAGTTGCATTTGCAGAGGAATGAATAGCAATAGAAAAAAAGTGCAAGCACTAAGATTGCCTGCATTTTGATGTTTAAAGCTCTAGACATCTTCATTGGAACTACATTTAAATTTTCATGTCTCAAAAATACTTTTTCTTTTTTTTTTTTATTACCTAGATGATAATTCATTATTATAACATCCTACTAATGATGGAGGATATGTCCTCTGTTTATCCATATCCCTTTGTTAACAATTCCTGTGAAGTGCTGCATTTCATCATTTTCGTCATATTCAAAATTTGCTTGCAGCTGCAGATGACACTATGCACACCATTCAATTACACTGAACAGCATCTCTTCCTCCTCAGTACACTTCTGGAGAACTTATTCTACAGGTTAGGGCAAGCAAGCGTGTAAGGATGGTTTCAGAGGGTGTCTTGTGGGCCAAAGTTGATAAATAGTGAATTACTTTACCTGGTAATATTTCATTCCTGATCTGTACTGTCTGTAATCCCCTCCTGGTAAATGTGAAGCTTTTAGACTCCCTAGACAATTTGTCTGCTGCTAAGCCCTGTGAACTCACATTTTTCTTGACAATAGGCAAGCAAATCTGTGTGAGTAAAAGCATATATTCCCGTATCTTTCAGGTAAGGCTACAAAACACTTTAACAGGTCCACAGAAGTTTCCAAAGCATTTTATTTTTAAAACCATTTGGGAGGTTTGGACTGGGGAGGGGGAGGAGGTGAGGGAAGAAGGTAATGGAAGCAGTGGAACAACCAAGCAGAAAATAGCTTTTAGATGTGTATCAGCATTACAGAAATATACAGATGCAAGATTATGGTGTGTATTAAGCTAAATTATGAATAAAAATGCTATCTTAAAGATATATTTGCTATAGAACATTCTTCTAAATAATTTTAAATTTTGCTAATATCTATAGTCACTACAATAATAGAGAGTATTTTTCTTATTACTCAGTGGTTGAGGTTTTTTCACTCATTCTCCTATTCTAAACCAATGTATCTTGCTATAGATAAGGCAAACAGAGCTAATTGCCTCCAGTCTCAAATCAGAGCAGATTTTCAAATGAGCTGTATGCTCACGCAGCTTTGAAAATTGGCAAGCGAAGTTACTGTCAGTATGCAGTGCCCTCTAGTGTTCGGCTCTGGGAAATGGTGGAAATAGTGCACTGCTTTTTCATACTAAATGCGCCTTGACACTTAAGAGAGAAAGAGAAGAAAAAATGATGGTGGCAACAACGATTTGCAAGAATCTTCAATTCTACTTTTAGACACCACATCATTCCATTCTGAAACATGTGCAAAAAAAGCAGCTGAAAAACACAGACAAATTAGGTCAGACTGTGTACCAGAAAACCATAATGGCAAAACACACCTGGTAACATGAGCCACTAGCCTGTAATGTCAAACCTCGGTTTTTCCTGTCCTTTAAGAAGCGTTAATGCAGAAGGAAGCACTGAAAACACAAAACCTAATGCTTTTTAGTACCAGTTTTCTGTTTTATTTAATTATATATTTATGCAAAATACAGATTTTTCTACAGCTATCCAAAATCTGTCAAGATATTGCTCTATTATGTTCTAATAATCATTCTTCTTGATGAACATGATTAATCAATAGATGGCAGAAACATTCTCAATGCTCATGCTTATTATAAAATGAAAAGGATTTTTACCAAGAAATAATAAATGGGACATGATAGTATAAGGGAAAGTTAGCAGAAAAAGCTTCATGCACTGATCTGCATCAGCAGGGCAAGGCTACCTTCAGGGATGGGATAGGCAAGGCAAGGGCAAGCAGCCTGGTGGCTGCAGCCAGGCAGCTGGTCAGAGCATTGCTTGGCTTTTGTGGCTCATCGGAAGTTCTTCTTTAGCCTCAATTTGTTGTGGAACAGAGAAAACAGGTTCAGTCACAGCTCTGGATCATTACTGAAATTAATGAGACAGACACACAACTTAAAAATGCATAAATACACAAAAAGCCCATTAAGTCCAAACTAATAAATCCATTTGAATCAAATCCTGGTAAGACTGTACTTACATGGCAGCTGTAAACTCCCTGACTGGGAAGGAAAGGGTGTTCTGAGGAACACATCACATCCTTATCTGTGGGGAGACCTCTTGAAATCAGTCTCAGTTAGGGACTTCTTTAAACAAGATAAAGCAAAAAAGACAAGACCACTTCAGTTTTCAAAAGTCTCACACAAACCATGCTCTTCCTTCTCCTCTGCTGAGAGAAGCTTATTTCTGGTTCGTCTGCATTTAGATCTACTTTGTTCAGCGACAGCAGTGGTGAACTCTGAAGGAATTCAGTTCCAATAACCACACTTTCTGCCTTCATGCTGACGTGAGCAAAACAGCAAACAAATGGAAAACATACTCAGCTTTTCAAAAGGAGTTGGATTTTTCTGTCACAGGAAGGGAAAAAAAAGTGAAAAAATCCCAAAAAAAAAACCAACCTGAACTAATTCATCCTGCCCTGGGTGCACAGAATTAAAAGGAAAAACTGAACAGCCTGCCTGAAAAGCTCTGTCGAGTCCCTTTCTGTCTGTTTGCTGGTTCACACTGTTTCCCCTGTTATCTCTGCTTTAACTGCATATATTGCCCTGAATTGCTAACATAAAGCAGTAGAGAATTGTAAATTAGGCACTCATTTTAGGAGGGAAAAGGGATATAGAGCTATATAGAACATCCCAGAGTTATGCATGGCTTCTTTTGAAAAACCCTGTTCTCAGTTACCACAGGCAGTATTTGTCATCCTCATGCATTGGTAAGATCCATTACTGCCAGCGGAATTCAGGCACCTGCACATCTCCATTTAGACAAGCAGCTTTGGTATGTAAGGAGAAACCCAGGAGTTTTCCCATTACTACATCCACAGCAGTCGCCAGCGCTTCCCAAATTGGATTGATCTGAAGACTGCTGCTTCATGCAGAGTACAAGGCACTCTAGCCACAATCTTCCTAGAGGCCATATGGAGTGAAATACCAGTAGCAACAAAATCAGACACAACTCATAGTTGTTTTAAATAGTAAAGTTTTATAGAACAGATAAAATGCCTGTTTGAAAAAGTAAATTTTGCCATCATTCCTCACTTTGTTGTCACATTTATTTCACATATGAACCAGTGTAGTACCCTCAAAAAATACAAAGTCTACACAGTGTCATGTTGTATCAACCAAGGAATAATTTAGAGTAAAAGTATGCATGAAGACTTACAATAAGGACAAGTTTATGAAACTTAATATTGATATTGCTGTTCCAGGTCAAAAAAGGAAGTCACAGTTATGATTGCTTAACTGTAATAGAAATTGCTTTCAAGCAATCTGTCTGGATGTGTGAATATTTATGCCAGATTCTACAAATATTTTACAATATTTTTTACAGTGACATATTTTTAAAGATAAAAGTAATACTTTATATGAGTTAACAAACTTGTAAAATCTGGTATTTCATAAGTCTCAAAACTGAAAAAGAATCCTGAAATCACTTTATATACTTCACTTTCCTGAACACATTTTTAAGCTTATTTAGATTTAAAGATGAGAAGTCTAGCTTTTCAAATATAGCTCATATGTTAGGTACACCGCATCATTCTTGCACATTCATGCATCTTTTCCTGTCATCTTACAATTTTCATCATTAATCTGAGTGTAAATACACGTCCACTCATGTGACATTTATTATGAATAACTCCTTGTAATCTTTGTTGTGTAATTTTCCCTTATGCTACTTCTCTCTCTAGGAAGATGCTTAAAGAGGACTTTCCTCTCAGAGTTTAGTCTGGAGAATTCAGCAGCTGGATATGGTGAGTTTATCCAGCAAATTACAAAAAAAAATGTAATACATTGCACAGCATGACAAAGATACTAACCTCTGAAAGACCGTTCAGCTTATAACTAAAACGATAAAGTTTTAACTTATAAAGCTTTAACTTTTAAGTGCCAGTGTTAATTGCCACAACTATTAATGAGGTATGGATGTCAATTTCTCTTGCAAAGCCCTGAAGATGTCAGATGTGACAACAAATACTTGTTATCTTCTGAGGTGGATTTCATCAGCTACACGAATTTGCTAACTATGGATGCTGGTCTCCTTAAGAACAGAGCATTCTCAAAAAGGCATTGACAGCAACCCAGGAAATCATCAAAAGATCAGATGCAATCCTTATAATTCACAAGAAGCTAGGAAAAACTATCAAAGGTATCTCTGTATTCCCCTAACCACTAGAAATGTTGTCTGTACAATCTGTATTTTCAATATATGTTCACAATGAACGTAAAGAAACACAGACTTACAGACTCACAGAAAACACATTCATTTCACTGTCCTTTTCAAAATTCATATTCACTCCAGTGAGACATGCTATAGCAAAAGAAGGAGACCACTGTAAAAGCACATTTCTTCACCCCTAATAGATCCTGCTAAATAAGACAATCAAGTATGGGCCTTATAGATAACTTCTGTCTGAGGAAAGTAAGACACACCTGGTGATATTTCCTGACAAAACCAGACCACTTCTCTTTATTATAATCAATGGACTGCCAGAAAAAGAGATGCCTATGTTAATCGCAACTTTCACATTGAAAACGTATCTAAGTGGCTGAGCTCTGAGACGATGTGGAAGATATCAACAGATTCTTGCTAATACAATTTACTGAGTTACAGTCCCTGATTTTTACATCTGCTTCACCATGAAAACTCCCATCCTGTGCTGTGAAGTCAACTGAAGCAAATGAGTTCTTGCATGTCTTGGCATGGGCCCAATTTGCGTTTAAACTTAACACAGTGATAAGATGATGATGTTTGTTTATTTCTGCTTTGTATTACAGCAAAACAGAGTAGAACATTTTGGAAATTATTTTCAATCTGAAGCCAAACAAGCTCAAAATCTGACAGGCAATTATTTTTAGGGAAAAAGATAAACAAAGAAACAGGAATGTGTTGTGCTTTGTTACACATCTTTAAGGACATTCATTTGCAGTATAATATGCTACTCAAAATCATCTCTGACTAGACCATTTTTTGTTCCCAGTACTAGCTTAACTCTTGCTGAACTGACTACTTTGCATAGGCTACTTCTTATGTAGGAACAGAAATTTGTCAGATACAAAAAGTCTTCTGGAAGAAGTGTTTAATAACCCAGCAATATTTCGCAGAGTTCCAAATCAGAGATGATTATACTCTGTATCAGCACAGTTGCACAGGCATACAGCGGATTCCAGAGGGCTAGTATATGAAGTAGAATCCTGACGCTGTCCTAAATACTGACTTCTCCAAGCAGATATACTATATTATTTTATTTTACCTGTCACAGGAAAGAGTTAAGATACATAAAAATGGAGATAAATTTTTTTTCTTCACATCAGTGTATTAGAAGATAGTACAAGAACAAATACATTATTTATGTGACTGGCATTTCTCTGGGCTGAAATATACAACTTAATGTACGCTTTGTGTGAGGTTCATAAAACCAGATATTTCTATCATTAGTAAAACAAAGACTCTCTAAGCACAAAAGTATAAACAGACTGGCCCAGAGTACCCTAAAAATAAACAGGCCAGCCCAGGGTACCCTAAAATAAAGAGAGAGAGATCCTTCTAATAGTGTTGAGCATGGCTGGTGTAGTTAGATTTTCACAAAAACCTCTCTCATGCCACTAAGCACTCAGAAGCAAAATGTGTCATCTGCTGCTTCCACTTTTTCTCATTGTTTCCAAAAGCTAAGAGAAATCTAGCCAAAGTGATGGGTTGTCCAAACTTTAAAGCGTTTAAAAGCAACAAAACAAGTGCAGCCTGAGGCTGCAAGAGTGTGTGTGGAGAGGAAGGGTCAGATAATTTATACATATTCAGGCTTAGGTGGCTTCCCATCAATAAACCAAACCTGTTGTCACTTTGCCATGGGTGTGTCAAGATTACAGCATCTTTAGACATCTTTAGTTTATGTAAACAGAAGAAATAATGTAAAACAAACTGAACAGATTATACCTTATTAGTTACAGTGATGATCCCATCAAGATTATACTTTGGTGTGCATTTTGGTGAAATGGTTACCATACAGCCAGGGCTCAAGTGCTTTCTTCTCCAATTGTTGAAATTTGGAATGTTACCTTACAAAGCTTTGTTCAGAGGGATTCTTTTAAATTTTTTTTTCAGCTAGGAAAAAGAAAAAGATAACAGTTAAAATAGAAATGTGGTATGAGAGAGGAAAAGAGTTATGACCAATTCAAAATCAGTCATCTGAAGGCAGCTGGATATTTTCTCTAAAGATACTCTTTTTCTTACCATAGGAAAAATTCTGACCAGGGAAATTCTGTAAGAGTTACAATTCTGGTCTATTGCAGTTGGTGCTTGGTGTCAATATAAACATACTGGATAAAATCTCGAGCTGTGTGTCTTTCCAAATAGAAACACAGAAAATAACAGCATTTGCTTTCTGCTTCCTTTTTCCTCAGCTGTGAAAATTACTTTTTCTTCAGATATTATTGGTCAAATTCTGAAGTCAGCATGATTTCTAAGGTACTGATAAATATAATTCAGTCCAGAGGGTTCCCACATAGGCAGCTCAGGTGGATACTGTACTATAATTTTAGAAATTACTAAAATTGCGTGGGAGAAAAGGTAAAATTAATGAGACTAGATCATTTGACACAAGATTAATTCCACGTAGCAAAGATTTGTTTGACTACCTGCTGTTACATTTCAAAGAGGCGTCACTCAGAAGTTGCAGAAATGCTATTGCTGGTAGACAATCACCTGTGTTTTTGGCACATCACAGCGTACTTCTTAACTGAATCCATTACAGCCCAGATACACATTCACAGGAAGAAAGACTTGATTTCTGACAAGTGTTTTGATAAAGCTTTTCACATGATAATGGTGAAAAAGTGTTTCCATCATTCCAGTTCAGGGAAGCATCTTGGTTTAGATGGGTCAGATAGTAGTTTGATTCATTCAAATGTCATTTTATCTCCAAATCAATTTCAAGTCAATGCAGTGATTAAATGCACTTATTACATATTCTCTTTTTCCAGACAGAAATGTTATTTCTTCCTGTTAGAAAAGTAGCTTCTTTCAGCATCTTCAGAAGCAACCTGGAGAGAAAATAATACAACACATTTTTTTCTTCACAGCTTGCTTAGGTATTATAGGTGCAATGCTCAAGTGCCGTTTACGACTGTGACATTTTTTTGTGTGTAGTGTTCCATGCCACCACTGCCTGAACCTAGGACAGAGGTATAATTTAAATAGCAGTGGACCCAGAAAAAGAATGATTTCAAATTCGGCTCTGAGCAACAACAAGCCCTTGAACAAATTAAATGAGAGATAGTTCACACAGCAGCACTTGGACCAGTCCAGACTGAGCCAGATGTAAAAAATGTACTCTACACCGCAGCCGGAGAGAATGGTCCCACACGGAGCCTCTGGCAGAAAGCTCCAGGGGAGACTCGAGGTCGACCCCTCGACTTTTGGAGCCGGGGATACAAAGGATCTGAGGCCAGCTATACCCCAACTGAAAAAGAGATACTGGCAGCCTATGAAG
>WYDI02025464.1:85426-95439 GCA_009867235.2 Psittacus erithacus | reverse complement strand
GTTGGGAAAAGGGTATATAAGCAGCACTGTCTGGCAATAAAATTGGAGCTGAATTATCACTCATATTGGGTCGTCTCCTGCTTCCCCGCGCCGTCAGCCCGCCTTCGCCTGCAGCAGGTCACAGAGGACACTGTCTTCCTTTGGACACAGTTTACTGTCATCTTGGTGCTGAACCTGGAATGTCAATATGAGACTTCTTCCACCTCCTCACTTATCACAACATCACTATGATTCAGCATCAGGCTTAGGAGTCACTTGCAGCAAGATTACACAAAGTGATTTCATCAAGGTGACAAAACTGGATTATTTGGCCTATATTAACATTCTTGAGTCAAATGGTACCACAGTTTACTGCATCAATCTATTTTCATATTTTCTAGCGTTCACATGTTCTTGTTGGATCATTATTCCCTTATCCTCCCTGAAAACTTCTGTGTGAGTGAGCGAGATTCTCAAAAGCAAAGATCTGTTCCCTTTAGAGCCCAAGGATAAAGTCAAACTTTCTGAATACCGCTAATTCATAGGCATGATTGCCATCACTTCAGGGAAAATACTGGTCTTTATGGAATTCAACCCCCTATTCTTTAAATGCATGTATCTGAGAGGGGATAATACTTAAACATCCATTTATATTAGAAAGTTTTGATTTTGCAAAATACTATTTGCAACTGAAGTATGTGCTAGAAAGAATGATAGTACCAGTCTTCTGCTGCACAGGAGAAACTGTAACAATTTTCTATTCTAAGCCAGTGCAAAGCTATTTTAAAGCACACATGGCTTTACTATACACCAGCCATGAAAGAGGCATCTGATTTATAAAACATAAGTTGGGGAGGCCCATATCACACAGTCATAGCATAAGTTAGGTTGGAAGGAATCTCTAGAGGTCTATGGACCAAGCCTCCTCTCCAGGTGGGGATAACTCTGAAGTTAGAGAAGCATGGTCATGACCTTATGCACCTGAGTTTTGAAAATCTCCGAAAATGGACCCTCCACAACTTCTCTGGGCAACCTATGCCAGCACTTAGCCATAATCATTGCAGCGATAATTTCCAGCTCAAAATCATTTTCACTATTTAAAGAAAGTCTACAAATCAACCCCTCCTTGAAAAGAGTCAGTTCCATCAAATAGTTGGAGACAATACAATCATAACGCTGTAAGATTTTTAGGATCTTATTCCTGCAGCTTTGATATCTGCTGGCTGATTTAACTTGTTGCTGATAATTCAGGGGCTCTGATACGCAAAACAGGGAGCTGTGATTGATAATTTCTGAGTAATGTTCCCAGCTCCTCTGAAATGATTCCTCTGGTTGCAATGCCGTCTGAATGGAACATATACATATATCACGTCCTCTGAGGCATCGTTCATAGTCTGTGCTCAACTCCCTTTTACTGATGGTTTAAGCAGATATCTGGGACTGCAAGACCACATGGCACAGCTGCAGATGTGCATTTCATCTTGCTGAGAGATACCAGGGCCATCACCTCCAGCAGATGCATGGGGCAGAAAACTGGGGCAAAGGGCATCACTGCAGCTAAAGCTCTGGAGACCAAAACTGTGTGAGCTCAATCTGGGGAATGTTTCTGGGATTCATCTTTGTGACTCTTCTCCTTTCCTAGCTGCAGAGTAGTTTCCTCTGACTCACAGACTGAAAGATCACAACCAGAAGACGAGAAACAAATCATAAGAAAGTGCTAGCCCACATTTTGGCACTAATTTGTCAAACTTCCCCAGATCTGGCTGTTACTGAAATACACATGGTAAGACAGAGCCTGGCCAGCATTTCTTCATGTGCAAAACCAGTCATGGATGTGTTATTGGCGTGTTCATTATAACCCTAGTTTTGGAAGCAGGTTTGCCCACGCAGCCTCTCCTTGCCACATTCCCATGGGCTGTGGGGCTTCCATGGATATTCAGGTTGCAGAATCCCTATTTCCAGATCTTTGCCCACTAAATCAGTGCAGAAGCTACCCCAGTTTTGAGCTAGGCTCGTAGGAATCATGTTTATGTGTTTACTCGTCAATTACTTTGTGAGACAGAGACCTAAAACAGAAAAGAAAAGTCTCAAAGACCTCTTCAGCACCAGGGTATGAATGCCTTTTTTTGGTTTTAATGTGGGAAGCATCTCTATGCTGCATAAAGGAGCAGGCAGTGTAGCAGGGGCTGCTGGAGAGGGTATCAAAGTGATGGGTGCAGCAGAGACATATCACAGCATCTATCACACGGTCTCATGTCCGAGCACTGAGGCAGATGCTCTTTTTTATCACAGATTCTCCCCTCCCAAAATTAGTTATGAATACTTACGCCCCACTCCCTTTCCTATTTTGCACATACTTATTTACTTAAAGTATACTCCAACACCTAGCGCTATCGCCTCCGGCAAAGCCTTCTGTTTTAAATCAAAGCTGTTAAATAGCTTTACACAGAAAGAAGGAAGTTGAATTCAGACTGAAGTTTTGCTTGAAGTGTGTTTGAGCTAACAGGGTTTAATGCCAGGGCCCTCCATTCCGAAATAAAACTGGTCCTAGGCCTATGGGAACAGATGCAGCCAAAGTCCTTGAAAGTAAATGGGGGTCTTTCAACTGACTTGGGTCCAACCAATGGAAGTTTCAGGGCAAATTCAGAGAAATGCCTGAAGGCTCCCAAAATCCAAGGCACGATGCTACAGGGACACATGGGAATAGTCACTTTGCCCTTTCTGTAGGATGGGCAGCATTACAGAACTTAACCCTGGTGGTCTTGAGAGGTGATCTGACATCACTTGGACTCAACAGGGACACAGGATATCTTGGGAGAGAAGTTTGCATTGCTCTGGGAGGCCAGACAAAGACAGTGCCACACTTTCATTTCCTCATAGCTCTCTGCAAGCTTCCAAGATCCCTCAGTGGAAGACACTGAGCATCAAAGGGGAAAGCCATGCCATTTACTAGCAGTGAATCCCTTGTAAATGGAGACATAACAGGGTGGTTTTCTCTTAAAAGGTTTCCACATCCTGAGCAATTTAACAAACCACTTTGGCCCAAAGATCTGAACAGAGACTGCAGCTTGCTTGGGGTCTAAACCCTCAAAAACATATGAGAACCCCAGAGCCAAAGAGGAATGCAGCTGGGAGTTTGACCATTCACTCAAGAGGGAAACATTTCCTATTCTGGCTGCTGAGGAAATGAGGAGGTCACTTCTCCCACTGGCAGATCAGGGAGCTGATACAGGAACTGATTTGGATTCTAGGATATTAATCACTGAATTTACAGTATTTACTTTCTCCATGGGCATCAAGGTCACTGATGCTGAAGAAGGACCTGAGATGACTAGACAAGACTTTCCCATCCAGCAAAGTCTCTCCTAACCCCCACGGACAGTGTCTTTGGAGAGCTGAGGAGGTGGATGTTTAACAGCATGTCAGAAAAACACCAGCCAACAGAAGTTCAGGGGGAGAGGACCCTGCTTAGGAAAAGGGGAGCTAATTCTTGAGGACATGGCAAACCTGACAAAAAGCCCCTGCCTGCTGCAGAGCTGCCATGGTCAGAGCTGTAGGCTTACTGCTGGCTGCAGCATGCTCTCCCTGCTATTTGCATCCCCTTCCTGGCATACACTGCTGCAGACCAAAGCACTAGGGCTCCCTAGGGACAGCAAACCCTCCGAGCACTGCTCAGCAGCAATCAGGAATGCTGGAGTCCACCCCAGCCTTGCAAGACACCATCAGGAACCTGGGACTACACATTCAGCAGCATGTCCCCATCTCATCTATGCTGCAGGGGTCAAAGGCATCCCTGGAGCAAGGGTCCCGATGTGATGGCTTTGCACGAGGGCTGAGAATGTCGCCTTCATTTTGCCATCCGTTTGAGAAGAAAGAGCTAAAAACTGGGTGAGCGCCTGTGAAATCCTGGAAAAGCAGCCTCAGATCCCGGCTATTTTTAGTTTCACAGAAGCTGTGCATACATTAGCAAGGGCCTGCCTTCCTCTCCGGGTGCGCACAGCTCTGAGAAATCTCATGGCATCCTCCCAGCCTGCCAGAAAAGAGTTTAACCCTTGTCGTCTCATCACAGTCAGCCCCATCCAGCTGCACCTTGATGGGGACCAGAAAAGGGGACAGAAAGGTTTTCATGGCCATTTTGGCTCTAGACAGATGGAGGAAGAATTGAGGGGGGTGGTCTTTGAGACATGGCTCTTACATCATTATATCTGGTGGGAGGAGCAGGGATCTTTGGTAACCAGTTGGGGACCAGAAGGAAACTCCAGCACAGAAACGGCTTCTGACTTGTATCACCATCAGCTCTCACTGGGAAACAGCCATGCTACAGGGTGAGAAGGGCAGGGAGGATTTCAGTGCCTTTGCAGGACCAAAGAGCTAATGCCTCAACTCCAGTGATGGCTGAGATGGATGCACTTCATAACCACCACGTGTCATCACCACTGCACCCACCATGAGATGCTTGATCCAAACCTGCAATCTTTTTGCCATGCAATCTCCTGGGAAACAAGACCTCACCACCACACAGGCTCCTCAGGTGCTTGGTGTCACATCTCCTTCCTCCCACTGGCTGTGTTTCCCTTGTCCAAACACATCACCCAAGGAAACCATGACCCATAAAGCACCTGTAAAGGGGACCCATAAACCAAAGACCCATAAAGCACCCATAAAGGGGATCAGGCCAGGCATGGGGCACGAGATGACAAGCTCACTGAAATGCACAATGCTTTTCAATAAACTATTAACAGAAAACAATTGCAAAGTCAATTTCTACGTTTCTTCCTCCAGGAAAGCAACGCCTGCATGAGGCGCATGCAGACGACCTCCGCACTTCACACCCACAGTGCGTGTCAGCTCTGCTGCCCATGCACTTTAACATTTTCCAGCTCTTTAATATTTATTACCTCTGCTGCTTTGTATTACTCATCAGCTATTCCTGGCCAGAGGAAATGTACTGGCGGGTTCTGAAGCGTGTACGTACTCTGCTCTTTAAGGGGGCTATAAGTACAACAGCAGTCTTGCAAACACGCACACACTGCACTGCATTTGGACATCACAGTCTCCTGGGGCTTTTGAGGTGTTTGGTACCAGAGAATCAAATGAGCCTATCCATCCCCCCACAGTGGCTTTTCAAAGGCCATAAGGATGTTGTAAGCCATCACGAGAGGAGATACAGCACTTTGGGAAGGTATAGGAGCCCTTACCTCAGCACATTTGTGCTGAACCCTGCAGAAACACCCCTTTTCCCCTCAGCACGCTTAGGGAGCTCACATGAGCATCCTTCCGTGCTTCACTTGCAGTTATTTTACAAGTCTTCTCCCAGCCCTGTGATTAACCACGAGCCTGCCAGCAGCTTTGCCTACTTAGACCATTTATTCCAGGTCCTGGGAGCTCTGGGGCTCCCACTAAGGATATAATATAATGAGGCAAGTCAAACTACACAGGAGCCTATGGGTGGCTGCATTTGCAGCTGTTTCATTTAATAGGTACCTCCTAATTAAGACTCATTCTATATAACATGACAACAGGACTACTTTCTAGTGATCATGTTCAGGAGAAGAAACAGCCCAAGTACAGTATTCAGCAGTATTACAGTAATTTTTCCTCTTCTTCTACTAATTTAAAAGGAGCTTTCTGCTTGGAGCTTCATAAAAGTGAAGCCAGCTGATCATGTCCCCACTCCCACCACCCTTCAGGTACAGATGAATCTTTTCATGCCATGTAACTTTACTCAAATGCCACAAATGCAGTCACAGGAACTTTTTACCAGTGAACAGCATCTGGGCTGTGAGCTACAGGATCCTGCAGCCCAGCCTGAGGGTTGGATGCTCATGCACAGTTAGGTGCAGAAAGGGAGGCAGAAAGTGACTTTTCCCAAGCTAATGAGGGAAATCAGTGTAAGGGTCGGTGGGTTTTAATTTAGGATATGACATATGACAAATAGAATAGAGCATACTAGAATAGAATAGGATAGGATAGAGCTTAGCTTAAGCCATCTATTCCAACTGACAATCTGGGAGATCCTGTCTCCCAGCTGGATAAGTTCCTTGTTTCCTTAAGGAAGTGCAAGGTGAGCACCTAATACAAAAGAAAAGCAAGTATTTCATTTTCACACACGTCCTTTTGATCTCCTCTACTCAAAATGCTTCCCCAGGCCAAATGAATGCCTTTTGCATGCCTGATACAGCCAATGAAGCTGCCCTGCACTTCATGGAGGATGTTTGCATTAACATTGACTATTGTAAATGCTTAAACGAGATATATCCCAGAAGCACCAATAAATTGCTGAATGCATTGATCTAGACATGACTCAGGAGTCACCACTGAATAATCTCTTCAGGCACCTTCCTCTGGCTGAGCCTGGGCAGAGTTTCTGCTCTCATCAGCAAAGCAGCAGAGGTCTCTTCCATCTTGCACTTCTCCAGGGGAAGGCCAGCTTAAATGACACGTGGGGGGCTATTGATTTCCGTAATGAATGAATGGATTTTCCCTCCTGTGCTCACACTCCTCATTCCTCCTGTGGAATAATTCAGCACTTCTGTCATTTACTGCCCAAACGCCTCTCTGAAGTGCAAACATGCAACCTCTCCCTAATGGCATTGTATGCTCTCTCCAGAGCTATTGTCTGCCTTCTCTGTTTCTCCCTGCCTTCTCTGATCTCACACAGCACTACCTCCTCCTGAAGGGAAGATTTAACCTTGTGCAGTGAGGCAAGGATCCCAGGCAATGGGGAACATGGACGTTTTCCTCCCAAGGAGAGAGGCATGTGGCCAGTGGTTGCGTAAGCTCAGGTTGCGTGTCAGATGCTGCAGAGCTGACTTGGAAAGGTGATGCAACTGCCTGTTGGGATGAGCCTGGAAGAGATCCCTGGCACTCCAGGGATCTGCTCTGAAACAGGAGCAGAGCAGATGTCATGGCCCTTGAGGAGCTGAAGGAAATACAGCTGGGGATTCTGCAGTTATGGGTTGAAGCAAAAGCTGTGGTCAGCTGAGAAGCAAAGGGATGTCTTCTTGCGGCTACAAGATGTCTTACTTCTAGCCTAAAATGTCCTTTCTCCCTGCGTCCATTGGAACCACCTCCCAGCGTCTCCATAGCCTATCTGAAGTGCTACAGCTGGTCTCCTGCTTTTGAGACCCTGCTCTTCTCATTGTCCCACATTCCAGTGACCTGCCCTCCCTGCAACCTGCTGCCCTGCAGCTGTTGGCCATAGCCTAGAGGAATTGCTCGGCAGTGGAGGGATGTGCCAGCTACCTGTGTACATGTTTCAAAGAGCCCTTTCGCAGGCACCGTGCCCAGATGCTGCCTGTCAGCCCTTCTGCCCCTACAAGTCCTCCCTTGCCCTTCACAGGAGTCAAGACCTCAAACATCATGGGACGCAGCATATGTCACCCCCTACATTTGCAGAGAAGATGTTGGAGAGACCTGCAGCAACCAGTTGAACAAGCTCTGAATTATGTCCTGCCCATAAACCTGAGATTGCAGAGCTCAGGGTCCTACCCGCCACCTTTGGGAGCTGGACCTAACATAACCCCGCCATT
This sequence comes from Psittacus erithacus, assembly GCA_009867235.2. Lineage (NCBI taxonomy): Eukaryota > Metazoa > Chordata > Aves > Psittaciformes > Psittacidae > Psittacus > Psittacus erithacus. The sequence goes on along the minus strand of WYDI02025464.1, from coordinate 87,928 downwards.
ACAAACTCTCAATCTCACTCAAGTTGCCCTTTGCCTCCAAAGCTAGGCAGTGGCTGGTGAAAAAATTGCAGCTAACTCCAAGCATCTTATCCCAGGAAGTAAATCCCTCAAATCCCAGTCTAAACGTCAGGTATGAGTCCCTTAATCAGGTAAGCTACGTCCGGCAGACACAGAAGGACCCACCAGTGACACATCTAGGCCACCAAGAGTCACAATTTCCTCTTCTATCCCCCCCTGCTTCCAACACGCCATCCCGCATGTTGGTCCAGACCTCAATACCCAACTAGAGACAGTCCCTGTGCCCTCTCCTGCCACCCAGGGGAGTGCTCAGACCCCTTCTTGTAGGTTCAACCCCCTTCATGTGGGTTCAAATCCCTTCTTGTGGGCTCAAATCCTTTCTTTGCTAGACATGAGGGAAGGGCCAGCAAACATAACAGGCAAACCCATTAACTACCCTGAGCCATCTGAAGAGACAAGCTCTTAGATTCCTGTGTTGGGGCTGCTGTGCAGGATATGCAACACTTAAACATCTCCCGATTCACAACAGCATGTCAGGAAGATGCCCGTTTGCTGGCTTGGAGGCTGGACTGAATAGGATAATACCAAGACTCAATTCTCTGCAGTCAGAAACGCTTCCTCAGCCACACAGGGTGGCTGGGTGCCAGCGGGCTCGGTTATGAACATGGTTCCATGTGGACACCCTGTTGGAAAGAGGATGCTGCCTGCTTGAGTCATCTCCAGTCTATAGAGGGAACTAAGCCTCCACCTTCTACCCCCTGCCTGCATGCCCTGCCTCTTGAGGTGACAACTAAAACTGGGACACCAAGCCTATGCCTTTTAAGGTAGCTTTGTGAATGAATCCCGTTTCCTTTGCTTTTCTCACACAAACTTTTTCTCTGGGCTGCAAGGAACTTTTTGTGTCAAATGTTTCCCCCCTCCGATGCCCCCAAACCTCTGGGGTAGCCCTCGGTTCAATAGTTGTTTGCTTCAGCTGTTTGCAGCTTTTTGTTGATGCTCAAATTCATGTGTCCAAAAATACTTTCTGGAGCCACAGAAGTAGACGCAAATCTCCTTGAATGGGATTTCCTTTCCTACTTCGGCTGTCCAAAAGTGGAAAAGCTAATTTAAACTCATTGTTGCCATCCCATCTTCTATCAAAGGAGAGTGAGAAAGATATTGCCAGAAAGCCATTCATCCCATCACAAGATAAGTGTCTACAGCACCTCCCACAGATTTCCTGTCTCCTCCCCTTGACTACAGAAGGGTCCAGACAAGTAGCTGAGATTTGATGGCTGATACCAGATGTCTCCCATCTCCTTGGCATCATTTTCCTGTCAGATGCCTCTCACCTCCTTGCCATGATTCTGGTACGCCATTTTGGGGACTTCCTTGCACTGGATGCACATACTTCCCCATGGAAAAGATTTGGGGGACAGGGAGACTGCGGCAGTGCCAAAGATCACGCTAACAGGTAGGAAAGGATTTTTCCTGTGGGAAGTAAAGTTCACACTGAAACTGAATGTACTCCCATTTGACAGCTGGAGAAGGAGCTCCCAGAACTGGCTGGGATATTTTTGTTCCAGCCAGCTCTTCACTTGGCCTTCTTTTATTTTGTAAAGCAGATACACAGCCCTGGGAAGATGACACATACCATGAATAGCTCTTATCTAGAATAGACCCTGTCCCGTAGCTTCCACATCCTTCCCCATGCAGAGGAGTAGTCTTGCCTTTCAGTGAAAGTCTCCATAAAGGACAAACCTGTGCATAATCAGAATCACAGGAGAGTTTGTGTTAGAAGGAACCTTAAAGCTCATCCAGTCCCAACCCCCTGCCACAAGCAGGGGCACCTTCCACTAGAGCAGGTTGCTCCAAGCCGCGTCCAACCTGGCCTTGAACACTGCCAGGGATGGGGCAGCCACAGCTTCTCTGGGCAACCTGTGTCAGGGCCTCAGCACCCTCACAGGGAAGAACTTCTGCCTAAGATCTCATCTAAATCTACTGTTCTTCATAATCCTCCGGCTGGATTCTCCAAGGCATCCCTGAAGAAGCTGGAGACCAGAGGCAAAACTCATAGGCATCTGGAACTGTTTCAGAAGGCATCAAAGGTATCCACAGACTGCTGGCAAGTAGGTTACATGGGTTGTAGAAGACCTGTGCCTTTCCAGACCCATAGCTGGGGATGCACTGGGACACCCGTAGCACCTTGAATGGTGCTGGGTGCCTGGTTTGAACAACTGAATGGAACTCCTGGGTCTCAGCCCAGGAGAATCTTCATGACAACAAACCATGCAGGCTAACTCCATGCTGCCACAGACAAGAAAGTAGGCTCTCCTCCTCCACATGCTATTAATTCCTCTATCTACACACTGCCTGTGGGGAACCACCCAGTTTATTCGCCTCACGCATGGAGATCTTGCCCTTCCCTGGCCCCTGCTGCCCATTGCATGCAGCAGCTGTAAGAATCCCTTGCTGTGAGACTGACAGCATAGTCTGCACATCCCC
>WYDI02025464.1:64782-75889 GCA_009867235.2 Psittacus erithacus | reverse complement strand
AAATAATAAAATAAAATAATAATAAAATAAAATTAGCTGTAACTTCATACAGATTGGATCATTGTCTTCAGAAAAGCAAAGAGTTTCTCACTGGTAATCCAAGGAAGCAGCTAGGTCTTGGGACCCCTTGTTACAGCTAAGGATAAGGGGAAAAGAGGTGATATTGGCTTCCTGCTCCACATGGAGGCATCAAGAGACCATGGCCAAGCTCTTGCTGTCCTTCCCCCATCCCCACACTCTCTGAGGCGCTACACGACTTCGATTACTCCCCTGCCTTTCTCTGGTTTCCCTCCTGAGCTGCAGACGAGGAGTCTGGACAAAGTCTCCCCAGAGCCACTGCAGCAACACTAGCAGTAGAGATCATATCACTGCCCCTGGCTGCTCAGGAGGGATGGAGAAGCCTCTCTGGCAGTGGCTGTGTGATGGGGACTGGTGCTCAGCCTGCCCCATCCCTGCATCCCGAAGCTGCATCCCTTTAACCATAACTCCCATCTCCCAGTCTTTGTTCTAGGAGGTGTTTCCACACTCATTTGATCTACAAATGAGTGTGGAAATGACTCATTTGATTATACGCATATGCACCTGTATCCCAGCCCAATGTATATACAAAAGGAATCTCTTCCATATTAATTCATGGAGAACATCTAAGCTCAGACACTGATCTTGCAAACTTAGTGGTTGCAGATGCTCCACTCCTGTAACCCCTGCCCTGGGATTTGGTTCAGCTTTTGATAATCTCAAGAGTAGATGGTCAGAAGGGCTAATTTATTAATGCCTTGTAAGGCAACTTATTGATGTCTGGTAAGAGGGGAAAGCAGACAAGAAACACAGTCCTGGACTGAGTGCAAGCCAGGGGAAAGAGGAACAGCTCTCCACTATATGTGTACATGTGGCACTTAGGGACATGGTTTAGTAGTGGACTTGGCAGTGTAAGGTTAAGAGTTGGACTCAAATAATCTTAAAGGTCTTTTCCAACCTAAATGATTTTATGATTCTATATTTCTATGATTCCATGGCAAAGGAATGCCATACAGGAGTCAGGGGATGATGCTATGAGAAGAGGTGAGCATCTAGCTGTGGAGGAAAGAAAAACAGCCAGGATACAGCCCTTTGCCTCTCTTGGAAAATCACTAAAGCAAGCAATGGTAATTGGAGAGCTACTTGTAAGCTGGGCATTTTCTCCCCTACTATAAGCTTTGCCTGTAGCACTGAAGGAGCGGCTTGTGATAAATATATATATATTAAAAAAATCTGCTCTGACAAGCGTGAAGCTTGAGAGCAGAGAAGAAGGGAAGGAGGTAAAGTGGGTAGGAATCATACATCAAAATGTTTTGCTGTTTCTAATTAAGTCCACCAACATGTTTGTAACAAAACCACTCCAGGTCAATGGGAAGAGAGTGGGACAACATGCCACTGCCTGATGGCTGTGGTGGCCAACTGCTCCCTCTGTAAGACTGAGCCTCATGCAGGAATATGGTGGCCTCAGTGGCTTTACACTGTGTTTTCAGCTTCAGATAAACCTCCAACCATCCGTGCCAGGCAAAGAAAGTGGGAAAAGGCAGAGCAATCGCAGCTAAGGAGAGTGGAGAGGGGGGAAAAGCATTGCAGGCTGTAAAAGGATGACTGGAAATCTCACTGCACCCCACGTCCTCATGTCCTCTCCAGCCGGACGGTTACAATGTGCTTCTGCCAGCCCGGTAGCCACTGTGGCTTGTGCAACCAGCACAGCCTGGGAATGGCTCAAAAGAGCAAAATCAGATAAAAAGAAGGATTGAGAAAGGAAGAAACAAACAAGAAACCATGCTACTGCTTCACTCTCTGGGATGCTGCGTGTTTGTGGTCCCCACTCATCTCCAAAAGGATAGAACAAGAAGAGGTTCAGAGAAAGGTGGTGAAGTTGATCAGAGGGATGAAGCAGTTCCTGTATGAAAATATTTCACAGAAGCCTAGAATCTTCAGCCCAGAAAAGGCACAACTGATGTGATACAAGATACACAGCTGTAAAATCATGAGTGCCCTGCAATGAAAGATTTGCCTAGCAAGGTCTTGGAGCACCATATGAAATGGTTTGGTGACAGTTCAAACCTAGCAAAAGGAAGGCTCTGTTTTCTTCTATGAAGCATAGTTAAATGGGGAGACTCTTTCTCATGCTGCTAAGCATTTAGGAAAAAAACACACAGACCAATAACTCAACAACTGAGGAATATTCTGCTATTAAATTGACAGCACCATACTTAGCTCAGGATGGCCCTTCAGGAGCATTCGGGGACACAGAACTTATTCTTGCCTTGTCCTTACACTGTCTTGCTGTTGCTCAACCTGCACTTGTAGGCTTTAAAGCTGGATGGCCCAGTACAACTGTTCTTTTTGCAATGCCAAACTTGGCTCATTTCAAATTTCTCAGCAAATTCCACCCAAAAGCTGTGTTAGCGTCTGCAGGGCAGCTTCTGCTGAGCCCGTTGCTTGTCGCTGCAGCAAAGGTACCCAAAAATCTTGCACAGGGATGACTTTGACCTGGCTTTTCTAGGGGTCCCTCAAAAGCTTCCCCAGTTGAAGCACTGAAGACCCAGAGCTGGTCAGGGAGAAGCTGTGGGGGCTGAAAAGTGATTTTTCCACATTCTGTCTTCTACTTGCAAATGTCATCACACGTTGCATGTTGGGGCCACATAATGGGAGGAGAGTGGTCGAGGGCATCAAAATCATGAAGTTCAACAAGGCCAAGTGCAAGGTCCTGCACCTTGGTCAGGGCAATCTCAAGTACAAACACAGGCTGGGGGAGACTGGATTGAGAGCAGCCCTGAGGAGTAAGACCTGGGGGTGTTGTTCAGTGAAAAGCTCAGTATGAACCATCACTGTGTGCTTGCAACCCAGAAAGCAACCGTGTCCTGGGCTGCATTACCAGCAGTGTGACCAGCAGGTCAAGGGAGGGGATTCTCCTCGTCTGCTCTGCTCTGGTGAGACCCCCCTGCAGTTCCGCATCCAGCTCTGGGGCTCCAACGTAATAAGGATGTGGAGCTGTTGGAGTGAGTCCAGAGGAGGCCACAAAGATGCTCAGAGGGCTGGAGCAGCTCTGCTACAGAGACAGGCTGAGAGAGCTGGGCTTGTTCAGCCTGGAGAAGTGAAAGCTCCAAGGAGACCTTACAGCAGCTTCCAGTGCCTAAAGGAGCTGATAAGAAAGCCAGAGAGGGGTTTTTTAAAGGGCATGTAGGAATATGGCATGTAGGAAGGTGGAATGGCTTTAACCTGACAGAGGGGAGACTGAGATGAGATCTTAGGCAGAAGTTGTTCCCTGTGAGGGTGCTGAGCCCTTGGCACAGGGTGCCCAGAGAAGCTGTGGCTGCCCCATTCCTGGCAGTGTTCAAGGCCAGGTTGGACTGCGCTTGGAACAATCTGGTCTAGTGGGATGTGTCCCTGAGAGTGGCAGGGCATTGGAACTGGATGAGCTTTAAGGTTCCTTCCAACCCAAACTGTTCTACAATTCTGTGAAAGCCATCTACTATGGTGTCTTCAGCACAGACTGGTACAGCTGGTCCAAGATCTTATAAACAATCTATAACTTTTTCCACTTGTTGGACCTTTGCTTCCTGCCTTGCACGCTGGCTACTGAATGGATTACAGGATCTTTATCAGAGGCTCATGTTTTCTAACAAGCATATTGATTATGAGTAGAAATCTGCTGACCTGTTGGATGAAAAGTAGGAGGTAAAAGAGTAAGCCCTGGAAAAACACTCTGAGGTTACTATTATCTTGAGTCACCAGGCACAGTAAATACTGTGAAACTTCCACAGGTTGGTTGGAGTGCTGTGTTAGTGCTAAATATTGCTGCGAAGTGGTCAAAGTGAAAGCGACAATTAAATACTTAATAAATGACTGTGTTTCTTTTTCTTCACAGATGCACAGAGGTGGTGTAGCAGGACAGTAATGAGCTTCTGGAGTGATTACCCTTAGCACCTGAGGCAGGGAATTTCACTTGAGAATGTCATCAGATCCCCATAAGGGGTTTTGGCTTCCAAACTACCTGGTAGAAAGCTACCCAGGTTTGACTTATCCATGCACATAATGGCAAAGAAAATAAAGTCCCTGTTGGTGATTTGTTCCCATTACCACCTACCCACACTGTTCAATGATGTGAAACTTGTTTCAAGTTGGAATTTGACTGACATCACTTTCCAAACATGGGAGCTCACTAGGTGATTTTACCTCCTACAGCAGATATTGTCTTTCTGAATGTAACTAATGGTGCTCATTCAAGAAGTGGCTGTGCATATAGAAATCAAAAGTTCACCCACTGGGGCTATTCTGACTCAGGAGACAGGAGCCATGGGAACCATTGTTAGCATTTCACAGTAGAGCGGGTTGATATTTTTTAATCAACATTTGCATGCTTTAACATCACTTCTATTTCATTTTTATCCAGCTCCTTTCTCCTCGTATTTTCAGAGGACAAAAAGAAAGAAAGAAAGAGAACTTTTTAATTAAACTTTTGAAGAAAACTATAGTTCAGAGCTGTTCTTTATATTGCAGGAGATAAATCACTGCAAACATTCCAGAGAGTGCAGACACCTAGCATGTGCTTCTGCTCCTAGGCCACCCAGGCTTTGTTGTCTCAGACTTTGTGTCTACAGAGGCAACTTCCAGGATGGGCATTTTGGAGCTGACTGAAACCCTCATGGGTAAAATGCTGGCCTTGGCATGGCTCTTCATGCAAGTAGGTGGAACAAAGCACAGCCCCATGTGTACCTCTAAGCACAGCCCCATGTTGTAGTCAAAGAGGAAATAAAAGGAAAACTAAAGGGACCCTGCAATAATCCCCTCAGGGGAAGGTGTGAAGGCAGAGCACTGGCGTGGAGCTGGAGCTGGGCTACATTCAACCATACCACAAGCCAACAAGAAGGAAGGTCTGACGGGTCCAGCATTGCAGAAACTTGCCCTGCTGGTCGGCTCCAAAACACCCTCCTGCTATACCCCTGCAAGGAGGCATCTCCCTGAGTAGTGTGTGCTGCACCCCTTTAGATAGATAGCTTTGAGGATGCCATGGGCCCTCTTGATGCTGGTCCAGAAGGGCTTGGGGCTCCCATAGATCCTATATCCAAACTACAATCCCCGTATGGATTTCTCTGGGTATCTCAAGGGATGCTAGGCACCTGTATTTAGGGAAAATGCTGAATCTGAGAAGCAGTAAGTAATGAATAGTGCAACAAGCTGAACCGAACCTTAGATGACTAAAATACAAGTGTCTACTTTTGAAATAATTGCCCTAGGTCCTTTCTGTAATCAACTGATAAAAATGCATTCGTGCTACTTTCAACATGTTTCCTTCTGTTAACCATAAAGGGGCTCGAGGTAACAGCTCAGAAAGAAGTGTCTATAATTGTGGAGGGTTTCTTCTGGTTTGATGACTCCCACTATTTATATCGCCTGATATCTTCCCAAAGGTAGATAGCCCTCTGCTCTCTTCCTGCTGTTTATCCAAGAGCCTCACTTGCTGTATGCTGTAGACACCACTGCCTGTATATCAAAATCATGAACGCCCTGAATTTTTTTTAAAACACCCTTAAAAATGAAGCCTTGTTCTTGGTCATAGTGGAAGGGATGGGTTCCTTCACCGGATGAAAAGGCAGCAGCTGTTAATAATACCTTACTCTTTATCACACCTTCCACTACAGAGTGTCACTGTGGAGCTCCTACTGCTTCTGCTCTGCGGTCAGAGATGGGCCAACTCTGCACGGGCTGAATCAACACTACCCCAGAACTGGGTAGAGAGCTATAAGGACCTCAACGAGTGGCTTTTTCAAGATAAAACAAAGGGGAAAATAAGCCCTCTGCTCTAGACTAATGGACTAATGATAAAGACTTCCTCAAACCCTCCTCAGTTGGCTCATTAAACACTGCTGAACACAATGAACTGACAAAACACTTCTTCACTGGTGCCAACAAGGGTCTCGTCATGCTGCCATGGACTTTGGAGCAGCATTTTGGTCATCAAACCAAATTCTTCTGAGCAGTTTGGCAGCAATAGCATAGACAGCAGTGCAGCTAATAGGCAAGACAGGGAGGGATGCTCCCCATCAACACCCTGGCAAAGAAGATCCTTGGATCTAATGGTTCATATTGTGGCCTGCTCCCCCTTCCACAGAAGCATTTGCCTGTCAGATTAATAATGCAGTCAATGCAGCTTGTCACCATGCATAAGGTGAGCTGTGATAAGCCCAGCATCCGATAAAGCTGTCTTCAACACTGACAGCTAGTGCAATTTCCCAGACTGTCGGCAGCAAAGGAATAGAAAGACATTTAATGGGACTTTTCCAAAGTATTTATTTCTTGGGCTTGCTGATCCTGCCACCAATGGGGGAAAGAAGGCAGGTGAAGACCAGATCACTAACAGAGCACAGCGTGTGTGCAACGGCAGCCTGAAATCCCCACAACAAAATCCTCCCATCTGTCTTTGCTCAGACACCAGGTCTGGTTGATAAGGGTAACTGCAAAGAACTTCTGTCATGTACTTGGCTTTGCATCATGCAATATTTAGGTGGAAAATCAGCCCAACAGATCTCATGTCTGGTTGAGGTTGCAGAGAATCACAGAAACACTGGGTGGAAGAGAAATCGGGAGGTCTCTGACCATGTGCTTGAAGCAGGACTATGTCCAACACCTCACCAGGTCAGCCATGGTCTGGGTAACCAGCTCTTGACAATCTCCACAGACAGAGATTCCCCTACTTCCCTGAGTACATCATCCAGTGCTGCACAATCTAGTGCGAAAAAGCCTTTCCTGGTGTTCAGTTTGAACATTCCATCATCTTGGAGAAACAATACTTAGCTGAGAAAAGGCTAGAGCCAAGGGAAGTGATGTGTGAATCTGAGTAACAGTTTTGCATTAGAAGTAAAAAGGCATCAAAGACAGAGCAGGAAAGTATAAGAATTCTAGCCTGACATTTTAAAATCAAGAGCTTTAATCTCCCTTGACAGCAGTTAGTGCAAAAATAAAATGGGAAAAATCACCCTGAAACAAAGGAACTTCTTTTTTAATATCCAGAAGCAAAGAGTAAGCTGCATTGGGAAGTAGAGGGTCTGTCTGTGCAATGTGGAGAGGGCAGGAGGGCTCAAAATCTGATAGTAAAAACAGGGGTGGATCCCCTCATTCAGTTTTCCTCCTGAAATTCCTGCTTCAATCCACCCAGAACCCTTAATCAGTATGTGGGTATACCTCTAACCACGCTGCATCCCAGCAGACCCCTCCTCTGCAAACCATGAGTTCAGAGACCACACCACGCATTATGTCATCCTGCGAGGAGGAGCTGGGCAACTCTGCAATGACTTCTTTCCTAGCCCTTTTTATTCCATCCCTCCTCTAACAGCATTGCTAAGGAACTGCGTAAAAAAAAAGGAGTCCGTCTGCAGGGGAAGGGTTTTACAGGAGGAGATCCCACACCAAGATCTCCTGACCAGCATCCCCAAATTAGAAGTGCTGCAGAGCAGGGTTGAGAGCGGTTAAACTGCCTCCCCAGCTGCTGTTCATCTGCTGCACGTAAATGCCAGCTCGCTCTCGCCTGCAAGAAAACCTGTGTGCAGCAAAAGGTGATGTCATCCTTTCCCCGCTCCTGGAATCCAGCTCCTTGCCAAACAGGGCTCGAGGCTGGTGTCATTAACAGTCCCTGTTGACACATCCTGCGCTCTGATGATTTCTTTCTTTCTTTTTTCTTTCTTTTATTTTTTCTTTTCCACTCCTCTTTCCTCTTTTTGCTGCACAGTGACCAGGCGCCTGAGAACCAGGTTGATTAAATTTCCATGCCTAGCAGCTTCCCTGGAGTCCACATAATTTATGTAAATATGAGAGATAAGAAACGAGGGGAATCACGAGAAAAATGGAGCATTAAGCCGCCAAGATCCATTAAATTCTCCATCACCCTTTTCAGAATCTAAATGTTCAGCCGTGCCTCTCCCATGTTTCCCCCCTGCCACAGCAGCATGGATCAAATTAACGCTCATCAGGCTGAGGAAATCCACAGGATCAGTCCTACCTCCTGCCTAACATTTGGTTTTAGTCCTGCTTGCAATGAATCAGCGCACAAAATGAGCCCTATTTGGAAAGCAGGTGGTGCAGCTGGTTGCAGCCCCCTTGCCTCACTGTATTGCAATGCAATGCTGAGCAGCTGCAGCTCCCTCCAGGCAGAAATGACGCAGCGCACATCCCAACCGACGTAGGTATTGGTGGGTGAAGATGACCAGGGATTCTCCATTTTAGGATATTTGGACACCCTTTAGGATATATCCACACTGTCAGCAAATGGAGGGTTAGTCTGAGCCCACTGGCATGACTACACCTAGCAGCCCCTGAAATTTTCCCAAAAACATCCCTTCAACCCAAAGCCCTGCAGAGCTGTGCCAGGCAGAAGTGGGAATACAGTCAGCAGCCTGATGCCCTCCTTCATGCAGTCCCTGCCTTTCCTAAGCCATTCCTAAGAAGCTTGCTGACTTTAAACCCTCTCTCCAGCCCATTCCTCACTTAGTTGTGTCAGTTACAAAGCCAGCAAATCTCCCTAAAAGTGCGCCAAGACGTCAGCAATACAGCTCAGTGGTCTGTCCTGTTAAACTGCTCCTCGGCTGTTTTGGCCTGCACCAAGAAACAAAGACCAAAACCAATTCCTGATGTCAGTTTGGGAGGGGGCCCAGATGGAAACAGTTCCCAGTCGGCAGTATGAATGGAAACACTCTGAGAAGGGTGCATGGACAACAGGACTGAGAGACGGGAGAGTAAGAGCATGGTCAGATTGCACCCATTGACCTCAGGGCTGGAAAACACATCTGGAAATCTATTCCTGAGGTGCCTAACCCCTTGGTAAGTGCCATCCCAGACACAGGCAGCCATCTACATGTGTGCACATAAACACGTCAACCACCTCTGCCTGTTCCCAAGCTAGGCTGAGCTCAGTTTGTGGGTGAGAGTCACCACGATCACAACATTCACAATCAACAGCAGTGCTCAGAGGGTACCTGCTTTCACAAATGGCATCTGAGACCACTTGTGACAGCACCAGGAGCCTCAGGGCAGGCTGCGCTACGTGTAAGTCACTGAGGGACAGAAACTTCCTCTTACACACAGCCTCCTGCTTCCCTGGGATTTTCAGCCCTGCACAGAAAGTACAGTTTACTGTATCTTAACTGTTAGCTCCTCAGAAATATGTATCTTTCCCTCTCCAAATGGATGGAATTACTAATAATACTACAGGCTTTTTATTTAAATTTCAAGCTCACGGGCAGCACTTGAATTGCTTAACAAGTGTGACATACAGGAACATCTCTTTAATGGAAGTGAAGACTCTCCAACAACAGTATGATTTCAGGATATTGGAGCTTGAGGGAAAGCACTGCAAATCCTGAGTGGTGATGAAGTTCTGAAAGCAGAAGTCATCAGCTGTCACTGAGCCCTGCCCCTAACCTGGATGCTACAGCATTACCTTGTGTGTTTCTGCTTACAGTGCAGAGTCAGTCCTTGGTGTCTGTGCCCAGGGCACGATTAACTACTCCAATAATCAAATAACAGCTTATAGATCTTTCAATAGTCATCCAGGATCAAGATCTAATTAAGACTGTGAATGAGTTAATCATGTGTGATGAAGCCTTCTAAGCAAATTACACCCAAGACTTACATTTTGTCTGAGCTGCAGATACTTTTGACAAAGCCCCAAAGCAGAGACTAAAATAGTGAAGACTAGATGGAGTGATGGGTATGAAAAAGCAAAACTGCACAGGTTTCATAAAAGAAGGCTACCTACAACCTGCAGCTTTGAGTGCTGAAATATTTGAGACAAATTTGATTTCACAGATTCCCTTGAAATATCTAATAATTTTGTAAATCACTCGGTGACCAGCAATCAAAAGAGACCTATTAAGTCTCTTCCTTTGCCTGAGTGAAGTATCTAGTTTGAGCTGTGGGCAAATGAAACACACCACCAAGACTGCCCTTGATCACAGCCAAAAAAGACCAAGGAGAAGGGACGATAGGTTTGAACTTCCAAACCAACAATGGGAACAACACAGCACAGTCCAAAGTGCCCTCTAAATAACATGCGAGCCTGACATTTAGCGGGATTTGAAAGGTCTGTTCCTTGGCTTTATCCTGCCCATGAATGCATCATTTGCTGGGTTATCATGCTAAAAATGACTATGGTCATTAGGAACAATTTATGCTTAGGAAAATAATTATGGTCATTAATGGGGTTGAAAGCAAATGCCATTAGGAAGCAGGAGTGGAGTTGTGACAGCTGACCGTGCATGTGATGTGATTGACATACACAGCAATTATGGTGTTCACATGATTAGGCATCCCGAGTAACTCCAGTTAAGGCTCAGAAGGGGGCCAATAAGTGATATGTCCAAGGAATGTCTGGGAAAGGCCAACAGGATCACAAGACAAGCCACAGCAGCGTCTGGGAGAGCTGGAAACAGAGGGTGGGGGGCAGTCACCAACAGTCACCATTGACCACAATGGTGTATAAAGTGTGCCGTTTTAAGTCTGCTGATAATACTCAGTGAGTGGTGTCAGTTGCTCATATACGAGGTCATGTCTGGCTACTGGACCATAACTTCATAGAAACATGATGTCTGCAAAGAGATGGCTAAGCCTCAGTGTTTGAGACTAAGTCTTTGGGCCAGCTGATGACACAGGTAGGATTAAGCATGGGTAGATGCATAGAAGATACCTATTGTTTGGTGTAGCTCTCCCAGTGGAAAACGATGGTGAAATTAAATCTACAAGCATCCAATCAGGATCCCATTTTCAGGGCAGGTCACATACTGTGACCTAAGAAATGCTGGTCTAAGGAACTCAATGAGAATTGGAAAGATCTGCTTGGATTTCCTCAGGCTCCCTCTTTCTGTGAAAAACACAGGATTACTGGCAGTTAGTTAATAAAGCTCATTTGGGTTGTCTGGACAGTGTCCTAAAGATTTAATATATTACTTTACGAAAGAGTGAACTTGAAAAGGATATTGCTCAGTGTCCTGGGTTCAGCAGCAGCAGTCATTTTGCTCCTTCTTAGTAGCTGGTGCAGTGCTGTGTTTCTGGTTTTGGTCTGGGAACAGCGGTGATAACACCAATGTTTGTA
>WYDI02025464.1:54067-64682 GCA_009867235.2 Psittacus erithacus | reverse complement strand
TATCTCAACCTGTGGGAGTTGTATTCTTTCAATTCTCTTCCCCATCCCTCTGGGAGCCAAGGGAGGAGGTGGGGGGGCAGTGAGTGAGCTGTGTGGCAGGCCTAAACCACGACACTCAGTGAAACTGGCCAATGGTTGATTGATATCTACACTAGTAACACAAATACATACTGTTTTCGTTGAGACCAACTAGGCAGGGAAACTTAACTCAGCACATGGCCATTCATATCGGAGGTAAACCTCTTCCATCCCCAAAACAGTAGTCTGAATTCAGCTTCACTGTGTATCCTGGCCACATGTATGAGTTTCAGAACATGGATGGTCACATTTTTGCTCCACAGAGGACAGCAGTGATGTCCCAAGGTTATCAGATATTGTACAAAGCGCCACAGACACCTTCTGATCCAAAAACAGTCACACTCAACCACTTCTTTAATACTCCCTGGTTCAAAACATCTTCCTCTCCCTTCATTAATTCCAAATTCACAGACCATCTGTTCTCCTCAGCGTTCAAGTTACACCCTTGGGGATCTAAGTTCCAGGTGCCTTTAGAGGCAAACTGGAAAATATCTTGTCCCTTTAGCAGAGAAACAACTGATGATGTTTGTGCTCCCTGCTCTGCGTTGCTTGCAAGTATCTGGTCTTGCATTGACTTCCAGGCTGAATTTTGCCAATTCAGCAGCTAGAACCTTGTTGTGATTTAACTTGATAAATTAAGGAGCCTTTTAGTACAGGGGATCTCCCTGGTGTTTATTTAGTGAGCCAGATTAAATCAGTCCATAGCATTGTGCACCGACAAGAGTGCAGCCTGACAGCCCAGTGGGGACATATTGCTGTCCCTGCTTGCACTGGGATTCCCCCTGGTGAGAGGCATGGCTTCACCAGAAAGAGAAGCACATGATTATGGGGGTGGTATGGAAAGAATGGGTTAAACCATCTGTTTAAAACCCAGGAAAACCCATCATAGAAAATAAGTACTGTCAAACTTCTCATTTGGTTGAATTGAGCACAAAATGAATTAACTGTTTGCAAAACAAGGATGTGCTGTGGCCATTTCTCTGCACGGCATCCATTGGGTGAGAAGATGTAATGGCCAACAACACTGAGGTCCCACCATCAGCAAGTCCCTAAGTGCCAGGAGGATAAATACACTAAGAATGCAAAGTGCTTAGATGTTAGCAAAATAAATGTGGCAGTGCTTTGGACTGCAAGGCTGACTGGACAGGAGGGGAATTACCGTGTTTGTAGCAAGCATCATGTCAAGCAGGACACAAAGGTTAACTGGATACTCAGGCTTCGGTGCTGCCTCCCAGGCTTCAGCATTTCTATGAATAGTTCCTCTAATATATAGGGCGTTTGGTTTTGCAAACACAGAGTCCCTTCATAACGCATTCCAGCAGGTAGTACATGAAACATGGTGGCATGACACAGCATCACCAGACTGGCAGCATGGGAAAGGCTAATTAACAGGCAAAGAACATAGCATACAGAAAGTGAATGAGAACAGGCAGCATGGAGAAATTAAGGCAGCCAGAAGTACAAGCTTGCCAGGGAGAAGAAACCACAGGCAGGCATGGGAAGAAGAAATGAAGTCAGCTGCAGGGGTGAACATGGATGGTAACAATATGTTAGACAAAAAGTTTTATCACTGCATTGTTGGAGACAGAATCATACAAGAGTGGTGCTGACGGCAACTCCCCAAAACACAGCTATTTGATGATTTTGAGACCCAAAGGAAAACTGGGGAGTTCACTAGACATCCTCCCAAGGTCCTTTGCAACCTCAAATATGCTGTGACTCTGTGAAATGTCTGTAGTGGAGAAGATTGTGTCCATCAGCTGCAGTCACACCCTTACAGTCCATGCAAAGCCAAAGGGGAACATGTGCTCAAGGAATCACTTGTAAAGCAACGGGCAGGCAGCCTTGTTTGGAAAGAGAGTCAAAAGCCTGATAGCAAAGACAAAATGCAGAGAAATTCCACAAACTTGCTTCCCACAGGGCATTAGACAACGGCACAAAGGCAGCCCAAGAAACAAGACTCTTCTGCCCATCAAGGTTGGCTCCTTGCAACCTGGCTACAAAGCATGGACAGTGCGCATGGGCAGGGAAGAAAGCCAAACCAGCCAGGTTTGTATTAGTAACCTGTGGCCCCTGCAAGTCAGTGATCACTGGCAAATGGAAAGTTAAAAAGAAGAAAAACATGAAAAAAGGAAGGCGTAACAGCCCATATGGTCACAGAGGAAGTCAAGCTGTAGAAGGAAGAGGCATCCTAGGGCTGTTTGCCTGCCTAAGGCTGGAGAAAAGGATGTGTTTAGAGATGAAACCATTTAATTTTAGAAGCATTAAGCCTTTTTCCATGCTGATGCTCAGGGCAGACCAGGTGGTGGCCCTTTGTCTATGCATGCTAGCGAAAGCAGGTGGAAGTGGCATCTCCATCAGCCTTGTGGGCAGGAGAATGTGGATGACTCCTTGCCTCTCTCTCCACTCTGCCTCCTGTAATGAAACAGGCAGAATGACCTACTTGTGTCATGCCCTGAGTGTCTTTTCTTGCTCCAGCCAAAGCACCTCCAAGCACCGCTCTTGCCAAGGCTCTTGTTCTATTTGCACTGTCTAAAAGGATTGCATTGTTCCTCTTCCATTCCTTCCTATCCTGTACTCATTCCCTTGGCTCACCTGGGGCTGCAAAAGCACTTTGAGAGATTCATTGGGAACAGACAGCAGCCGGACTGCTCACAAGCCCAAGTTTCGCCATGCAATGGACACCTTCCACTAGACCAGGTTGCTCAAAGCCCCGTCCAACCTGGCCTTGAACACTGCCAGTGATGGGGCAGCCATAGCTTCTCTGGGCAACCTGTGCCAGGGCCTCACCACCCTCATAGTAAAAAACTTGTTCCTAATGTCTAATCTAAATGTCTTGCAGGTTAAAGCCATTCCCCCTTGTCTTACCACTACAGATCCTTGTCAGAAGCCCCTCTCTAGATTTCTTGTAGGCCTCCTTTAGTAACTGAAATTGTTATAAGGTCTCTCCTGACTCTTCTCCAGGCTGAAAAAGTCCAACTCTCTCAGCCTATGGGTGATCCAGCCCTCTGGATCATCTTATTGAAATCATCCTCTCCTCTCTCCCCACAAGGAAGGATGGGAGGAGCTGGGCTTTTGGGGACAAGGCTCTTTTTTTGGTGGGGGCATTTATTTATGTGACTGCTTAGCCATAAACATGCAAGAGATGAGCTTTTCAAAAGCTCTCAGGATCAGCAACACCCTGCTCCTTCATTGATTTCGGAGGTATAACCTCTGTTGACTTCACTGGGAGCTGAGACAGCCCAGCACTGAATTGCTTTGTCAAATCCGGCCCTAAAAGCATAAATTCTATTAATCCTTTCTTTTTAAAGATTTTTATAAAAACTATCACTGTGCACATTATCACCGGCTTTCCGCACAGCTCCCACAAAGCCAGACACATTTGCACCGCACCTTGCGAGGCAGTCATAAAGAACCTACTGTCTGTGTTATTGAGCTCTTGTAGATATTTCTTTGTCCTTTAGTTGTGGCTGCAGTCTAACAGTTGTGACAGATTTAATTTAAGGTCCTTTATTTACAACTACCATGTGCACTCATTTAATCAGCCCTGTCCATCCTGTTTCTCACATTATTGTGGCTAACCGTACTCTAGCTGGTTTACTGGTCTGCTACTAAGAAGATGGGAGACACACAAGGAGCAAAACTTAGAGAGCTAATGACATTTTCCCTCTTCCATGGGTTGTCATATTGTTTTTCCTTTTGTTGAGTTTCCCCTGGACACTTGGGCAGAAATTGCTGAGCAAACTACAAGGGTGGGTAGACCCTATCAGAGCAAGATGTAGTCTTTAGGAATATCGCTGAACACACCTCTCTGGCACTGGCATTTATCCTGTTATCCTAGTCAAATTGGTCAGAGATGGTGGGATGCCTCAGACTTACTGCAGCAGGCATCTCTCCCACTGGACAAGCAACACTTTCTTGGTCATCCAGGTCCGAACACAAAACAGTGAGACCTGCAGATGGATGACATCCTGGAGCATGTTATTGCTGCTGCTGTAGTGGCATCTCACCCTTGCCCATATGGGAAGCCAGATCTAGCCAGTGTGAAGTACAAACCGTCTGCATAAATGGGCATTCTCTTGACCTAGTGGCCAGATGAATGCAGATCACCCAAGTTAGTCTCACATCATAGGCGGTCTGACCATGAACCATTGACTGTCATCTAGAAAAGCCCCTGCACATACTCTAAGCCAAAGGGACAATTCAAGTGTTTGAACCTGGGCTATGGGCTAAACTTTTGCCTGTAGCGCCCACAGATTCAACCACTCAGGATGTTCAACATGCCACTTCTCCTGGAAGTTGCCCTGACTTAGGATGGTGAAATGGAGATGTTGTTCAAGTTTTGTCCACTTTTTGTCCACTAAGACAAGGTCATGCCAAATCACATGCCAAATGTGCACTTCAGGATACATGCTGGTAGAGGACCCACAGCATCAGGCTCCCCAGGCACCAGCTGCATTACAGCTTCTCCACACTGAAGCCACCAGCTTAAATTTGGCCAGTCCCACATCAGCTTATGGAACAGCAGTAAAGATGAGGTTGTGGGTAGCAGAGGTGTGAGGTACAGAACTTCAGTGCAGAGGAAGTACCAGGAGAGACCAACATATGCAACTCTGTTTGTAAAAACCATATGAGATGCTAAACTCCACAGATGCATAAAAAATTGATACTTCTGACTCAAGCTTGATGTAAAGCAACTTTGGCAAGGCTAGTTCACCATCTTTGTGACTTACCCCAATGTCTCTCAGACACATAGCTCAAATCTTGAAATCATCTGAGCAAGCAAATAAAGCTACAATGACAAATACAAGGAAAAAACAGTGTGTTGTGTTGTGAGTGGGGTCGCAGAGTTAAACCATCCTTCCTGTCCTCAAGCACCTTTTGCTGCAAAATGCCAAGGTCTCCAAGGAGAAGCATCCATGAGAGGTGGGTTCCTATCACAGGAAGCTAGTTTTGCAGCTTGGGTCCTAGGAGAAGAGCTGTAGCCTCCCCACCACCTCAGCATGCTCCATCCCCAAAAAAACACTCCTTCCCTCAGCACGCACAGCTCCTCTTCTTGCGGCAGACCTGGCTGAGAAAGCCTGGCTAGTATCTACACATTAGCATCATCACCATAATCATTCCCCCAGGCAGCTCATCAAGAGGAAGTTAATGTGAAGAGATGGGCCTCACCATCATCTGTTCCAAAAGTGACAAAGATCTCTGGTCATCCTAATCTCTGGAGGATTGAATCCCACAGCCAAAGGGCAACTATGCTGAAGGTATGACCTTGCTGCACTTGAGAAGTTCACCTGAGGCTTCGTTAGTGCTGGCCTCCCTGGGGAGCTGAGCTGTCTCAGTTGGTCATATCATGGGGGCAGGAGAGAGACGATCTCACAGAGATTTTCCCCTCTCTGACTTCATATAGTTTGTATTTCACTGATCATGTTGCATTCCCACTGCCTCAGAGCTCCCTGTGTACCACAACTCCTGCCATTTGAGTCTCTATCTTTAAAGTAGCACCCCAGCACTATCCCTACCCTGTGCTAACTCCAAAAGCACTACTGGCCCCAGATCATGTCTTGGCACTGCCTAATTCATACAGCTGTAGTCTGCTCACTGAAATGATGGAGCAGCTGATAACTCAAGCTGCTTTCATGCACTTTTAAGACTTGGGTCTGATACACTTTGGCCACATGACTGTTGGTGTACAACTCTGGACTCATTGGTTTTATACCGCGGTCACTGGAAGCCAGGAGGTCCAAAAGAGGTCTAGGCCAAGATGTCTGAAGACCACTGAAGCATCTGATTCACAGAGAACTTCAACGGTGTCAAAGTGAAGTACCTTAAAGTGCTGTCACAGCATAGAAACCGTATTTTATACTACCTGGAAAGCTTGCAGGAGTTTTGTGGAAGCAGAAGCAAGTTCCAACAACTTATGAAGATCCCTTGCTACTAGGCTCAAAACCAGAGCTGGGCTGCTTTGTGTCTGCTTGTGTTCCTATTATCAGTGCCCCACAGTCCCCTTCTCAGAGAAATTTTCACCTCTCTTTTTTTCCTATCTTTTTCTAATAGCAGAGTGGTTTTCTTTATGCTGCCCTGGAGCTGGAAACCTCTGTGTGGTAGAGGAGGGATTCTGTGCCCAAGCACTCCAGATTAATTACTGATGGGACCTTTTCTTTCTTCATGAATAGATCAGGACTCTGCTTGCAGCCTCCTTCGGGACTGCTCAAAAAGCCCCTTCCTGCACTCCATCAGGAATTTGTTTAATTCGTGCCGGTGAGGACTTTTTCCAACAAACAATATCACAATCCCATCAAGATGAAGAAAGCAACATGAAAGGGAAGACCCATTCCCCATAGTGGTTTTGGCACACTCCTGTGCTAGCTGATGGAGACCGCAAGGTCTCTCTGCCAGGGTCCAAGCTGTTGCCTCACTCACCAGCACAGCATCTGATGAATGGTCAGAGAAAAGAGGAGTTCAGCACTGTCAATTCTGGTTCCACAAGCTAAATATTCCTCAGTAAATGTGCAGTTACCCCTTGAATACACATTCCATGCACGTGATGCTTTGGTTTTCTGGAATGATGCCTACACACAACAGGTGAATTATCACTGACCAAACAAGTCCCCAGAATCTGACCATCCCCATCAGATTTTTGCATTTTTCACCTATATTGGTTCTTAGGATAAGTAGATCTGTCCACGGCACCTGGGATGAAATTCCATATTTGTTTCAAATGCAGAAATTCTGCAGCTTTAGAAGAAAAAAATCAGCAAAAATGCAGAAACCCTAAATCAATAATTTATTAACCTGTGCACCAAGGGGTAGAAGAACTGTTAATCAGCACTACACCCAGAACTGAGCTCTCCCAACCCCTTCTCCTAGTCAGGCCACCAATCCATGAAATTTTGTCTGCAGATTTATTTTCAAGAGAAAGAAATCCCTCTGATTACAGCAGGAAGAGAGCTTGGAGCAGAAGAGCTATTTCCCAGGGGTGCTGGGGGCTTTTACACTGCATCACATCACTGCAACTTAAAATATTACTCTGCAACAGTTGAGACTTGGTTATTGCTCATCACGTGGTTGTTTTTACTCAGAGGCAGGTACTGCTGTGTGACTTTATCCTCCTCTCTGATATGTAAAATTAAGATGAATCCCTTTGCATTTTCTAAGGGCTTGCCTGCCTATCCAGTTAGTTTCCAAAGCTCGACTGATTTGTGCTAATTTCTTAACCTGGTTTTGTGGCAGGGTCCCGAGTGGATTGAACTAATTTGAAATAAGGTGTGTCTGATTCTGGAATAAGAGCATCAACACAGGGAATTAATTACGAACGCTAGTGTCAAGTACGTAGTCCAGAATAAGCCCTTGGAGAGATGAGGCTTAAGGCCATCTCCGATTTTTCTCAAAAGCAGATTTCTTTTTCTTGGTCTGCCTCTTGATCCAGCAGAAAATACACAGATATTTTGCCTTCACCTCATTTCAACCCCTGATCCCTCCAGATCAGCTCTGTGAATGGGATGCTCAGTGTGTGAAGGCCTTCATACACTTAGGGCTTGATCTTGCCCTTAAAGTCACTAGACTTACTTTGTCTGAAATAAATTATTCAGATCACGGTCCCCACCTAACCAGAGTTCAGCCAAAGAGATACAGACCTCCTCACACTTTTCTAAAGACTGACTCTATGGGAGTACCCTGGAAAACTGAACCAGAAAGTGTGATTTTCAACGCCAGTGAATTACTCTGCTTACAATGACCCATGCACACACCCTCTCACAGTATTCTTTTTGTTTATTTAATTTCATTTCACATCTAATTACAGAACCACAGAATCATTAGGGCTGGAAGTTACCTCTGGAGATCATCTAGTCCAACCCCTCTGCCAAGGCATAGGTGCCATTTGTTCAGAATGTGCACATCTGGGATTTCAACTCACCTATCTTAGAAGACTTTCTGCTGTGTCTCCATGTAAATTCAACCTTTAAAGCCTGCACTAAAGTTCAACTGTCTTTATTTACCCTGGTTGAATTTATGTGATACAGGCTCTTCACCCATGAAAACCCTCAAGTGGGATTATGCCAAGGATGTAAAGTATCAGTGTCCTCCAACTTCAGCCACAGATACTCTAATGATCCCACCAGAAGGAATGGGGATCCCTGGGGTTGTAGCTTCCTTCCCCAGCATGAGGGGTCCCAAGTGACCAGAGCATCTTGGAAAGATCAGTGAACTGATCACTTGTTTCAAAGCACAGCCACTGTCTGAGCCCTCTCCCCTGCTTCAAGGGTGACCACAAAGGAGACAGAGACTCCCTTTTGACAAGGAGTCACATGGGAAAGCCAAGGGGTGATGGGCACAAGTAACTCCTGGGGAGATTCCAACTGGACACAAAAGGAAAATTTTTCACACTGAAAACAATCAGCCACTGGAATAATCGCCCCAGGGAAGCGGTGACTCCTCAGTGCTGGACACTGGTAATGCTCGGCTGGACAGGGTGCTGGGCCATCGAGTCTAGCTCATGCTTTGCCTAGAAAGGTTGGATCAGGTGATCCTTGAGGTCACTTCCAATTTGGGATTCTATGATCCCCTCCTCAAATATCCTCCCAACGCAGACAAAAGTCCCTCATTGGCTATAAGCCTTGCTTGGCTCTGGATGCAAGCACTGCCTTGTTACAGCAACCTCTTGTGCAGACCCTACTGAAGAGTTTTAGCCTTGCAGCAATGTAAGCAGGTGAAAGTTCAACCCGAGAAGCTTTCTTGTAATGAGGAGATTGGGTTGTGTGTAGGCTGGCTTACAGAAACCCTTTTATCCTGGAAAGTTTCAGCAACCTTGTTAGAGACCATGATAAGAGACATGATAATTCTATTCAGTTTGTCATTTATTTGCTCAGATTGTTTTCGGTTAGAGATGAAGTGCATGGGCAATTCCTAATTCCAATATAGCCATGACAAAGTGAGGATAAATACTAAACTTAGTTTGGCTTGTAGAGCCACCAAGAATGATGCCGTAAATTACAAATAAGGTAAAGATGTCCTTAGGAAAGCCCCTGTGGACAGCAGATAAAATAAAAGAACCATATTGGACAGATCCTTTGGAGATCTCCCAGAGGTCAGGTGAGGTTTCTGCCCTGTCAGACTGTGTAGTCTCTGGTAAAGTCAACGGAGTGAATTATTGCTTTGATTTTAGCAGTAAGGAAAGGTAATTCTGTGTCTTGATTGCTGCTTCAGTAAACCTGTGACTCCCTTTAATGGTTCTGGTGTGACTAGTCACAAATAAACCTAACAAAAGTAACAGTTAATTGAGCTTTAATGAGATCTGATGGCCAACGTCTACCTCCACAGGTAGTCACAATGCTATGAAGTGCGATAGGGCAAGATGCTGTTCTGGGTTTATGTGAAGAAGACGTTCCCTCACCACTTCCAGATATTTAACAGCCCCTAGACACAATGGACATGTCACAGGATAGGGAGGCGGAGGAAGATGCTCTGATATTGCAGCAATGGATTGCCAATAGCAGCGCCCATCTCTCAAGACATCCTATGCAGGCAGCAGACATCCAGCTCCCTTGGACTGTTGTTTGCCCAAGAGATGCACCTGCTTCTGAGGTGGGAAGAGCCAGATAACAGGGAAAATAGGGAAGATTTTGGGTGGATGCAACTGTCTGGAGAAGAACAACTGAACAACTGAAAATCTCTGGCCAGTATCAACCGGAGCTCTGCCCCACACTGGACTGGGCTGGGATGACTCTCCACTAACTTACTGGTGGAGCTTGGAGCTCCTGGAACCTCACAGCAATGACAAATTTGGTGGTACTCACTGCAGAGCTGCACCAGCATGGCATGTGCCACCCATTTCTAATGGGAAGGGGCTAAGGAGATGGTCTCCTCCAGGACTGTCATCTCTGCAGGGAGAAGGTTCAGGATGCATCTCATCCACAACCCTCCTGCTAGAGGTGCCTCCTTGCCTGCCAGAGCACTTGGGATTGACCCTGGGGATTGCGCACATCCCCTTGGGAAGTGGGTGACAGGCTTTCCTCAGCATAAGCTCCAGTTTTGCAACCCAAACAATGGGTGATAGTTTGCAGATCTCAAAAGAGGATTTTCCCTTTTTTCCAGAGTCAATACCACTCATTTTCCTGGGGTTCATAAAAAACCAAGCCATCTTCAGGCACACAGCCTGCATTTTCAGTATTTGTCTACCTGCCCCTCCACATACAACTCTGGGTGCAAATCAGGCATACATCAAGCATGCCAAGCATGTCTGCTTGGCTCCAAAACCCTCACTGTGGCAGGACTGCAAGGACAGTCCCATGAGTGCCCGGCTCCTGTCCCCAGGATCTCCATGCACTCTCTATGAGGGTTGGGTTGTGGTGATAGCACTTCAGGGAGGAAGGGGCTGTGATCATAGAATCATAGAATAGTTAGGGCTGGAAAGGACCTTAAGATCATCCAGTTTCAAACCCCCTGCCACGGGCAGGGACACCTCACACTAAACCATGCCACCCAAGGCTCTGTCCAACCTGGCCTTGAACACCACCACGGATGGAGCATTCACAACTTC
>WYDI02025464.1:0-53967 GCA_009867235.2 Psittacus erithacus | reverse complement strand
GATGTTTTCAGTTGCTGCTCAGTAATGTTTACTCTGACCAAGGACTTTCTGAGCCTCATGCTCTGCCAGGGAGGAAGCAGAGACAAGACACCTGACCCAAACTAGCCAAAGAGGTATTCCATACCCCAGCACGTCATGCCCAAGATGTAAACTGGGAGCAGTCACCCAAAAGGGCGAGATCACTGCTTGGGTCGGGCTGGGTATCCGTTGGCGGGTGGTGAGCGGTTGTATTCTCTACCCTTGTTATTTTCCTTACCATTATTATTGGTGGTAGCAGCAGAGGTTTGTGTTATACTTTAGTTACTGGGCTGTTCTTACTTCAACCCATGAGAGTTACATTCTTTCGATTCTCCTCCCCATCCCTCCAGGAGCGGGGGAAGGAAGCGGGGGGAGTGAGAGACTTGCATGGTTCTGAGTTACTGGCTGACTGGACTTAAACCACAACACCCCATCATAGAAGGATACCAGCTTTCCAGCTGCAGCTCTTCTGCATGCACACATACTCAGGGACATCCAGATCCCTTCTGCGACAGCCACATGCGCCAACATAAAGAAGGGCCTGCTTGGACATTGGATGAATTTAGCTGAGGATTCCCCACGCTGCAGCCTGTGTCCATTGCCTGTCATCCTTTTGTTGGCTATCTATCTCTGAGAGAAGCATGTTTTGATCTCCACATCCCCCACTCCATATTAGACGACAGAAATTCAAACACCCATCACCTTCTCCTCCCTGGGCTGAGCTTGCTCGGCTTCCTCAGTCCCTCCTTGTAGATCAGGTATGAGCAGCCAGAGGACACTTCTATGCAACAAACCCAGGGTAAGTCACCGCACTCTTCACGTGACTTAGTTTCCTCTCATTTTCCTTAGCAACCTCACTGATGTCCATACAGAGCAACCATCTTCTCAACCTAAAAGTTGCTTTCCACCCATGGGTTCAAACACCTCCTGGTCTTCTTGTGAAACTTCACACCTCCAGATGACTGCCTAGCATACATGGACTTTAACAGGTATGGACTTTTCTCAAGCTTGTGTCACCATCCCACCTCAATGCTGGGCCCTAGTGATTGAAGTGCAATGACCCAGGATAAGATCATGACCCTAAGCAACACCACCAGGCACTGTGCTAGTACAATGATGAAAACATCAGAAATCTGGAGGGCATTCAGCAGTCTTAGATGAAAATTCCTGGAAATAGAGAAATCCTGATTTTGGCTGTGAATTCTCCCATCCTAAGAACTCTTTGGCTTCTTCTCCTTCCCATTAACCCCTTGTCTTTTTCAAGAACAAGAAGATTGATAGAGCTTAAAAAGATGAATTACCTCATCTGCATATTCAACGAAGCTCAAATACTTCATAAATGCAACATGAGTTTTAACAGTATTTAATGGTTTGCATTAATTAATAAGTCTTTAAAGATGTCAAACATTTGTAGATTTAAAAACTTTGTAACTTTCAATAAATTCAGTGGGGCTTAATGAATTCCTCCAGATTTATACAGTTCCTGAACCACGCTCCATCTCTAACAAATTCAGTACTGTACGCAATTGTAAGAGAAAGGAACAAAGAAGGAAGGAAGGAAGAAAAAGGGTGAAGGAAAGAAGAGACAATTTATTAAGTCTTGATTTAACGGGAAATAGACATATTAAATCACTTCAGCATTTTATTATGTTACTTGATTGAATTTTTGAGCAGTTCTGTGGAAGAACTCTTGATGCAATGAGGGATGGGGATCTCTCAGACTGAGCAAGCCACTGGCTGAGCAAGCATGCCTGTGAAGAATTTGGGTTCAACCCAAATTTGGTTTGGGTGGAGAGAAGCAGTCTAAAACAGGGGTTCATCCTCAAGGAAATGATAGAGACCTGCAATGGTCAAACTGCATTCTAGGAGGCCACAGGGCCAGGGTGGGCACAGATTAACATGGAGGTGACCTCCCAAAGGTGAAAATCCCTCTTGTCAAATGATTTTCTACAAAGAGAAAGGCTGTTACGCAGAACGAACGAGCACAGGATCTCAGCTTCCTTCTCCCAGTCCAAGAAGAAAACAAGAGCTGAGGTATGAGCATTTACTCTTGGACAGAGTCTGATTTTCTGCCATTTCTGGAAATGCTACTAGTTCAGAAGATGGCCTCTTTATGTCTCATTTACTAGTGAGAACTTAATTATTTGTAATATGATAGTAGCTGCATTCCCCTCCTCAGAAAAGGGATAGAACACAGCTGGAGCCAGTCCTCCCCAGAAGATTTATGGTTATTAACAGAAGAGTTTCATTTACATCTTCCTGTAGCACAGGCTCACTGGATATCTCAGCCTAGGTCCTACAAAAGGGATGTCTTGCAACTCCAACGAGGAGTAGTGCACTGCACTATGGGGAAGCAGTGAAACACGTGAAACAGTGTCAAATCCCAGAAGAAAATCCCAACTCCCATGTCCCAGCATGGTGACTCAGCCTCAAGGATGCTGCTCCTGACTGAGCTCTGTACATCGCTATGGATGGTGAGATTTCATTTTCCAAGCAGGTGGCTGTCCACAGGCAAGGATCATCTGTTTAAAACTGGCCAGTTCACTGGAATGTTCCCATCTTGAAGAATATTTGAAACCTTCTGTATTCAAAAGAGGAGATTTCCTTTTTTGAACTGGGACTATCAGCTTCTAAAACACTTCGTATTTTACAGGATGACGTTTTGATCTTTTTTGAATAAGAAGACTGCAATAATAGTAACAAAATAGCAGCAAATAGCTGCAAAATGAGGCCTGAATTTCAATTAGAATACATATATATCTCTATATACATCTATGCTTCTTATACATCTATACCTCTATTTGTATCCTTATTGACACACAAACACAAAAATACATGTATTTTGCTAGTATTATTTCTGAAGCAAACTATTTCAGAAATCCAATTCCACAAGTATATCCTAAAGGTCAACTTCTTACCTCCATTTGGTATGAACACAAAGCTTGGATATTTCAATTCCCCCCACACCTTTGGGTAATTACATACTTTGGAGAAGCTCTTTGCACAGAGAAAAGGCAGGGTCAGAGCTGAAAGCAAAGCAGGGGAAGGAAAGTGAACATAACTCGTCCTCTTGGGCAAGACACCCATATGAATGGGCTAGGATTTGTCCTAAAACAACTTACCATGCTCATGTCGGAAGAAAGACAAGAAGGACTGTAAAACCAATCAGTTTAGAGAGGGCAATGAGCCTTTGCTGTGGCTTGTTCAGGGAGTTATTGATTCTCCCATGCATCTCACCTGCATTCTAGTCAAGATCACTCATCCCACTCCTACAACATACTGGATGTATAAATCTCAGGGGAAGGTCAATGAAATGCTGTTCCTGCCTTCACAAGGGCCACTCTACAAGGAATGAGCATGTCATATCACAGGGCTCGTTGGCTGCTCTTAGTTGATGAGATAGAGAAGGAACCACAGGGGCACACGCAGCCACTGCAGGTTTGATACAGGATTGGTGTTGGCTTTTCTTAGTCATAATCACCTTGTAGCAGAATCAAAACAGCATAAAAATCAGAGCAGAGGCCCCTCAAAAAAACCCACGTGATGGTGTTAATGTAGGTCAGGATCTTCCCACAGATGCACCAGCAGGAACATGCCCACGGTCCCTCAAGGACTTCTCCAACGAGTGAGCATGCCTAGGAAGGCACAAAGAAGTTCTAGCTGGATTTGCACCCAACAATTGCTTCCTGAGTGAGCTCTTTTTTTTTGCATAAGAAAGATCTGAGGAGGTTTAAGACAGAGAGTCTCTGCAGAGAAGTGTATGAGATCAGCTCTGGAAAGAACTCATAGCAAGCCTGATTCACAGCACAGGCTCCAGAGCAAACAGGAGTTTGGAGTTATGGGTGTTCAGGGGTACCCTCATGAAAGCTGATGGATACTATAATCCACACACCTCTTCTTGTTCCCACTCTACTCTGAGAGACTCATAGAAGATACAGGCATCAAACCAAAGGTCCATTCAGAGGTCTCTTCTCGCTAGTGGTGAACAGCAGCAGGTGCCTTGGGAAGCTTTATAAGATGACCTTCTCCTGTGCCCACCACACTGCAGATCACCAGCTCAGGGACCCTCAGGGCCTGAACATCATACAGGCTGCGTTGCTATCCACTGATGGATGTGCCCTCCATGAACGTCTGTTCCTTGTTCAAACAGACTTCCAGTCCCAGTCTCCACAGCACAAAGTGCCACCATTCAATAACAGCCTGCCCTACTACATGTTTTTTTGAGGCTTCTTCCTGATCACTTTACTGATTGCCCTTGGTCCTTTCACTGTCAACCTTCATGATTTTGGCAACAGTCTCAGGTAACTCTGTTCCCATTGTTCCTTGAAGTAATTCATCCTAAAGGGAATGGAGTCTTCAAGAAGCATGTGGTCCACAGCCCCACACTGTGAGCACCCAGTCAGACATGAATCCTAGTACCAAATTAGCTACTGACCTCCTAAACAGTGTTGCTTTCCTTGTGTGAACTGTATCCTTCAGGACAGGGATTATAATAGCTTCTGTCTCTAAAAGCATAGTGCAGTAAGGCTCCAGCCTTACCCTCTGCAAGCTCCTGCCATGCAAACCAAACCCTAGCAGATGCCACTGAAGTCTATCACCCCTTGTAATGAGGAGGACACCTATGCCCTCATTAAGACAGGCACTTTGAAGTAGCTTCAGTCCTGATCTTCTCCACCAACCATTTCTCATTTTCAGTAACTCATGTGGTGACTTGCCCACACTCTCCACCCAGCTATGCCCAACATCACGTACCCTGGGGACAAAAGGGACCCCTCCACTTCTGATCACTCTCGTTACAAAGTGCCCTTCTGTATTCAGAAACCTTTTCCCCTTCTACTCCCCTCATTTTATCCTCACTTCTGTTCATTGCTGAGGACAACAGAGAAGGAACAATGGTGCTCTGGAGACTCTCCCCCAGAATTATGCCTTTTTTGTGCCCATCAGATGCAATAGCTGGGATCCTATTGTTACTCACCATGGCTTTGGCAGGACCCTTTCTCCAGCAGGCAGCAGCATGCTCAGCCTCTGCGACAGAACTCAAAGGAATGCTGTCATCCATATGGAGGTTTACACCCAGGGCACATGATGCTGACGTGCTGCTGCCTCCGTTTGGCCGAGGGCACCCGGCTGTGTGTCTGGCTCACTCCTGTCGCTCATTTGCTAATGCACATCGGCTGCTTGGACGCACAGCATCCTTGGAACTTCCTGGCTATCAGCTTTACTGGGCCGGCTGAGTTTGGAGATAAACAGAGGAAGCAAGTCTGTAATTGCGACAGAGGGGAAAGCTGCAGGGGAGTTTGTCTCTGAATGACAAACAGGAGGTGTAAAGGCAAGAAGAGGCTGAGGGAAAAGGGATAAACAACAGTGAGCGTGGCTTGACCTGATTCATTGCACAGCCAAATGCCCTGGAGAAGAGAGAAGCGGGTCTCACTCCTTGCCCCTGATACAACACAGCAGAACCAAAGCATTTCACTGTGGCCAGCCACTCCCTGGACCTGGCCATGCAAATCAGACCTGGACTTGAACTGTTATTGAAGAAGATCTTGCCAAGGCCAGAGCACCCTGATGGATTGCTTTGGCACTGATAAATGACCAGTAAAGCAATGTTAAAGTTGTGCTTAGAGCTGCTGACCAAGAATGGGACAGAGAGGAGATACCCTTGAGCAGATGCTGTCTATTGAGTCTATAAGCTCTGCGAAACTGAGCCACAGATCAGTGACCCAACTTACTCAGTGCTCCTCTGGCCTGGATGATGCTATCCTCAAGAAAATCAGCCTTCTAGAGACATACCAGAAAGGGTGGTACTCTCCCATGGAAACACAGACCTGATGCTGCCTAGAAACATCTACCAACTGCAGTTGGGAGCAGCTAGACACCAAAATGCCTGATTTTGGGTTGCTCCTCTTGCCTCAATTCAAAGGGAATATCCAAAGGAAAGGCAACTGGTTGGAGGCACCTGGGAAAGGAAAATTTGAACAGCATTTGAGGAAGAGATTAAAATTTTCCTACAGCGCCTTTCTTCTGCCCTGTGCTCCCTGTCCTCCTGGAAGGTTTGGGTACTCCTTGTTCTGGAGCTGGGGCGATAAAAAAAGTCTGTGGCCTTTTTGGATAATATAATAAAGCCTTAGATGCTTTTCAGACGTCAGCTGCTGCCAGTAATCAGCGCTTCCCAGCTGCTGAGTCACAAATAGCCTGAAAAATACTTCCAGTCCTTGCTCTCCTGAGAGCTAATCCCAGAAGGAGCAGCCTTAAAAAAAAATGAAATCCCTAAATTACCAAAATGGCCCCAGAAATCTCTTTTAAGGAGATTAGTTAAATGTTGGTTCTGGATCGTCTGGCTCGTTGCTTTCTCTTCGACATTCCCCTCTTTTTTCCATGGATATCCCCACATGGCTGGAAAACGTCACTTCTCTGTCCCTCATCCTGTTCTTACATTGGTGACAAACAGGGCTCCAAACTCCAAACCAGCCCCATCCCCAACATCTCAGGATCAGGCAAAACATTTCACTAAGGACAAAGATCTTTCCAGGTTTCGGTTTGTTGGGGTTTTTGTGGGTTTTTGGGGGGTTTTGATTGGGTTTTTTTCCAGGGAGAACAGAGATGTTTCCGTGTGGAGTTGTCCACACATTCTTCAAGTCACCCCTCAAACCAAACACAAACCCTTCCCATGGCTGCCTGCAAGAGATCTTACCCTGGTGTCCAAAGGGCTCCTCTAAGTTTGTCTTAAGCTCACTTAAAACTGGTTTAGCAGTATTATTAAGAAACAGAAGAAATATCAGCTCCTTTATGACACTTTGTTAAGTGAATGCCAAGCATGCTTCAAGACTCGTCATCATTAATTAAGCAGAAAAAAAGGCCAGCTGAAGCCAACACAATCATGTCCATGCAGCTGCTTGCATTGTTTTAAATAAATAAATAAATAAATAAATAAATCCATGTATATATTTCAGAGCTCCTTATCCAGCGCTGGCCCTAAAACCACTTCCATAGCACCAAATCATCACAAATAGGGTGGTTGCACCTGAGCTGCCCGTTGGGGATGGTCCTTGGGCTGGGATAACTCCAAAACCAAACCCAGCAACTGCTTGGGTTGGTTCTCTTCAGCCAGGTCAAAGCCGTGTCAGCAACCATGACATCATTTAAGTAGTGTGGATGACTGAGCTCCCTTCTAATTTGCTCATGTAGGTGAGACTGAAGCTGATCTCTGTCTTTCAGGTAGGGCAGGAGATGCCAGAAGCTCTTCAGAACACTATAGTACATGTTACGACAGTGGAAACCACATCTAAGCAGCTTGGTCCCAGTTAAAGTCCTGTATGATTGCACAGGTTGGTGTCTCCCATGCTGGAAATGACACGCCTGGAACTTCATGGCCCCAGTTAGATTGAGGATGCTCAAGGCTGGAAAAATGGGAGAGGAAAGCTCATCCTTTAGTTGCAGGTCCATAATTCTCATGTCCTCTCAAGGGCGCTGGAGGTATGCAGACCACTTCCAGGGAACAGTCATGGTCCCTGAACCATACCTGGGCATTATGTGAGTCAGTGCTCATTGATCTGGCCAACCAGAACCATGATAAATGAGCAGTGTAGACAGTCTAACAGCAGATCCTGTGTCAGGGACTCAGCACTGCTGCATTAACTGGCACAGAAACCCAATGGCTCTGCCTGCTTTCTTCTGGATGACCCACAGCCCTTCCCCTCTCTCCTTGCGACACCAGTTTTTCTCTCCCAGTTCCAGAAATCTCATTCCCTTTCCCTTTGCGGGGACTCAGCATTTTATATAAACCCAGGACATGGGAAGATGTCAGGCATCCACATGGAGACAGCCTAGCAAAGCAAAAGCCTCTATAACTCAGCAGAGAATATTTTTAACATTAGCAATAATAACCGTATGGTCTGGCCTACAAAATGTTGCTACAGGGCATCCATCCCAATGTGGCAATGCTCCTGAGTGGCTGCTGGGACTCTCTGAACTAAGTTTAGCCCTAAAATGAGCTCAGAGCCCTTGCTGAGGTCTCTGACTCGTGATCTCCCAGCTGAGCCAATGGAAGAGGTTTGCTGCTTCCCTTTCCAGCCTTTGGCGTTGATAACTCCTTTTCCAAAAGTGGCTTCTCTATGCCATAGCAGAAGACGCAAATGCACCCATGGGATGTGTCATGGACTTCATGCCCCCTCCACAGTGACAGCACAAGGCTCTGTCTGCGCTGAAGGTTTTGGCTACAAGCGTCTGGCAACTGCCCCGGGTTGCTTCGCACTCTCTTTTTGTGCTTTTCTCACTGTTGCTCCCCATGTGAAAATAGACCAAGTGGCTGAAGCCAGACTGCATGGATGGCTTGGGGCTGGCATTTTGCCTAGCGTTGCCTACCAAGGCTTGAAGTATGTTCTTGTAGGATCCTAGGACTCCCTTTGCATCAGGGAAGGGCTTAGGTATTTCCCAATGATGCTCCTGAGTGAAATCCCAGCATCACCTCAGGCATGAGAACTCCTGACCGGCATTTGTAACTCCGTGGCTGCCCTGACTGACTTTCTCCAGGGGACCACCAGCTCCTTCCAAACCTTCCCCTGCTACATGGGAATGAATGCAATGGTCAGAGCTGAGTTCTGCCACCCCAGCGAGCTAAGTGCCAACCAGGAGGCCTTCAAGGACATCCTTACAAAGTATGGTGAGACATGGATAACAAGGAAATAAATAAGGAATAAATTAAGGGGGGGACACCCCAGGAATCTTACAGCCATCACTAGGAATATGCACAGGCAAAGGGGTAGGAGGGGCAGTGAGGAGCGAGCTTGCTATTTTAAGGACAAGCTCCAATAGTAAAGTAATCATCTCCCGAGCAATGCTATTTTCTGGATCCGTGCCCTCAAGTCAGCACGAAGCCACCGTGCTTTCTATTCCAGTCACACCAAACACTTCTCACCAATCTATCCATCTTAATCTGAGCCCCAGCAGCCACACAGCCTCACTGGGGTGGAGGAGTGCCTGGGGACAGACGGTGCCAAGCTGGGTCCATCTGTGCCAGCCTGCCCTTGGGCACACCAGATCATCCTCACTATCGCCTTTTCCCCCAGGAAGGATGCTTCTTTCATCTGCATCCTCACTGCTGCTGCTGCTGGTGCGGGACAAAATGCCTCCCACGTAATCAGTTCCCAGCCTCCCTTTCCTCCTCCTCCTTCCCTCCTCCATCCCTCTCCTCCCTCCATCCCCTCCTCTAGCACACCACCACTACAGATAAAGAGATTGGTCCTGCGGCAACAGGGTCATTTTGGGAGCTGCCACCGCTGGAACAGCAAATGTTTGCATGCACAAAGATCCTGTTCCTGCTGCAGCATCCAGCGGTAGGACCACGGGGAGCTGAGGAGATGCCAGGATGCTTCACCCAAGTTATGCACCTGCATCCCTCCTCGCTGGCACCCCAGAGCCATGCCTGGCTATTTGCATGCTGTTTCCCCCATCTCACGGGGGCAAAAAGCTCAGACTGCCATCCAAAAGCTACGTGCAGAACCTGAATGTCCATTTGGAACAGACACACGTGCACAGCACAAAAACTCCTTCATCCCCACCATAAGCACCACATCCCTCTCCACTCCCCTCTCCCTGCACTCAGGGCATCCAGCCCCAACCAGACCACAGCATCACAAAAAGCTCTTCCTCTCTATTAGCAGTGTGAGCACACTGCCTGCAGAATCAGGCAGGAGCTGCACTTCATGCTGCACGGATTTCCCTGCAAACTTCACCTTCAAAAGCCCAAGTCCCCAAAACCCCGAGGCACAAGGTTTCCTTCTGCTTAGCGCTAACAACTGGTCAGGAGCTTGAGGTTTTTGTATTGTTTCCTAAATATAATGTTTCTTCAGAAGCCCAAGAGATTAAAAGCCCAGCTGACTGATGTTTATATGGAGCACAAAAGGATCTGGACTTTAAATAGGAGTACACACACATATGCGCTCACAAGAAGGACCCTCCCAGGCACAAATTAACCTCTATTTATGCTCTGGAAGGAAACTTTCCCTGGGGCTGTGTGTTTCCTATCTACCCAGACAATACCTAAACGATAATCATGCAATAAAAAATACACCGCAATGGAAAGCCTGATCCACCCAGGCAATTTCAGTACCCTTTGCTCCCAGACACAAGGATCTGAACTCCATTTTTTTCCCACCAAAGTGCCCAAAAGCCCTGAGCTCCGAGATGTGCCTCCCTCCATGCCTCAGTTTCCTTTCAAGGTGCCTCAAGGGCTGAAGTCAGGCAACACTGAAGTTTGCAACAGAGTCATAAAATCACAGAATGGTTAGGGTTGGAAAGGACCTTAAGATCATCCAGGTCCAAACTCCTTGCCATGGGCAGGCCATCTCACCCTAGACCATCTCACCCAAGGTTTTGTCCAACCTGGCCTTGAACACTGCCAGGGACATGTCCAAGACCCATTTCTGCTGAAAGAAATCAACTGCAAATCAAAAATCAAATTTGAGAAGATGCTC
This sequence comes from Psittacus erithacus, assembly GCA_009867235.2. Taxonomy (NCBI): domain Eukaryota; kingdom Metazoa; phylum Chordata; class Aves; order Psittaciformes; family Psittacidae; genus Psittacus; species Psittacus erithacus. Next base: position 43,477 of record WYDI02025464.1, on the reverse strand, counting down.
AGGGCAGGAAAGTTGCGGGGTTTTGGGGAGGAAGAATTTATTTTATCTTTTTTTTAAGAATTTCCTGAAAAAATACATTTAACATGATTCAAAAATCCGCCAAAAAACAGTCAGAAGTGACCAAAAATTTAAAAACAGGACCTCCAAATTCTCCCCAAGGCTGTGGACCAGCTCAAATAGGGACACTGATCAAGTTGCTTCACTAAGGCCTTTGCAGACCACAGGTGATTTGGATTTGGTCTTTACATTAATTTCCCCATCAGCACCTTTTTCCCCCCTTCCCACACCTTTAGTCTCTTGCTCAGTGCAGCATTGAGCAAGGTGATGCTCTTTAAATATATTTATAAATAAATATTTATTTATACACTCAGCAGGTGAGTTTGAGTGAATGAAGCTGAGGAAGAGGAGGAGAGGATGGGTAAGGATGGCTGCACCCATGTGGGAGATGCACAGAGGTTATAGGTCTACAGGTAAAATCAATTCCAGGGTTCCTTCTTTGAGCTCAGGTGGCCCCATTAGGCTCTATCCGGACTGTTCCACTCTCCCTTCCTTGACAAACTGCCTGTGACAGGGCAGGATTTCAGTTCCCTAACAGAGTATATACGGATATATATCCACAAACACTCAAACCTAGAAATTTTTAGGGCTTTTCCCTGCCTCTAAAAAAGGTGACGGGGGAGAAAAAAGGGGCAGGACAAAAGCAAACCTCTAACAAAATAACAGAATATGATCCTGCTATGAAGTCATTCCATGTCCTCAGGACTAAATTAGAGCAGGTCCCCAGGAGTCTCTTGAGCAGCAGAGAAGGGGCAGAGTTCTGAAAGAGTCAGTTATACACCCTGCAGCTGGCAAAATAAAAATAATAGTAATAATAATAATAAGCCATGTCCAATCAGCCCTAATATCCATCACCACCATCAGGTTCAATGCAGGATTAAGAGCTGGAAGAGAATAAATACGCCTGTTATTTCCATTGCATTCAGAGACTGATTGGAAATCCCAGCGGAGGCATGTTTTCAGCCACGGATGCATTTCAGCCGCCTTTCCAAGCTGGGGCCGCTGTGGCTTTCTCTTGGCCACACTCTTGTCCCTCTCAGTATCTAACCCTGCTCCTCTTCCTCACCTCTCACTTGAGTTGTGCTTTGGCTGTAGCTGGGGTCGTGCTGGGCTGTAGACCATGCTAGAGTGACAAAGCCAATGGTCTCATTAACAAAACATAGGACTTTATCCTGTGTTAGTGACCCCCACTGCTTCAGCTTGGGTTCACCCTGCCAAAATACAGCCACGCAACTAAGGGCTCAAGTTAACACCTAATATTTAGTAGGATCAATCAGGGCTCATTGTGGTGCTGGCGGAATACAATGAGTTGGCAGGATTTTGAGTTGAGCCCACAAGTAAGACCTTGTGCAGCTCTTTGTGGAGCAGCCAGAAAAGGCAGCAGTAAATCTCCCACTGCTCAGGCACCTTCTTCTCCAGCCAGCCCCTGTCACGGGGACTTTCAACCCCACAGTGATACAGCAGGATCATACAACTTCATTTGGATTCATCATAACACCTCATAAATGCAATTCCCTCACTTTGCCTTTTGGTAGTCAAAGGCCCGCTTACAGATTTCAGCACCCTGCTACAAAAACTCACAGAGAGCAATGGGAACACGCTCACTAAGGCAGTGTAGGCAGGGGAAGTTCTGGAGAAGCTGGCCTTAGTGTTGGGATCTCACTGAGGAGTGTTGCAACTCCCTTCAGGTGCCTGCTCCTCCACCTCAGCCATTTGGCAAGAGCCACGGCCACCACGGCTCCATCAAGAATCATGACTTAAACACTACCATGCTGCTGGTACTTGACCATCCCCACCAAAACTGCTAATGTGGCCCTTGGCACAACTCATACTGACCTAGATCCAGCCAGGGCTCAACCAGGGGGTAATCACAGCCCATAGGACTCCCCAAAGTCTTGTTTCCATGGCTGCACCACAGTGTTACCTCTTCATGCATCCTGATGTCCATACGTGAACCTCTGCTCCCTGTCATTGTCACCCTTGAACTGCATGACATGGCCTTTGGTGACCCCTCTGCAGTCTCCCTGGGAGAAGACAGCAAGCATTTGGATGGCCAACAGAGTTGCAGGAAAGGATAGAAAAGTGATAGAGTCCCCTGCACCAGGGCCATGTCCTGCCTCCCATGGCAGTGGTCCTGCATCACCTCCATGGTGTGCCAACTCTCAGAGCTCCCTGATGAGGAGCAAGGTGGAGAGCAGGGTATTTTCTGGGGAAGGCAGAGGAAGGGGTGACCGTGTTTGCTTTGAAGCATTTAGGTATTAATGGATGGTACTGTTACATTGGTGCCTTCCAGTGCCACACTGCAACAGAGGAATCGTGGGTATGGGCATTTAGTGTTACTCCTCCACACACCTCTAGATCCTTTTTCTTTCCTCACCAACAGCCTGCTCTTTTTCTTTCTTTTTCTTTTTGGTGCTACAGGGAGGAACGGGTTGACTCAGAGAAGGAACAGTGCAGATAAATCCATCAACTTCATCCTTGCCAACTGGGAGGAGCCGAGCTGGCAAGCTGCTGAGTCCCAGCATAGCGAGAAGTCTGTACCTTGGGGGAACCTCTGCATTGACAAATGATGGGAGATCCCCTCAGCCCCCCACCTCCCTGAATCCTCTGCACTCTCGGCATCTCCTCTCCAGCTCCGCACCAACTCTCTGGTCACCATGACAACGGTTGGCTCACATGAGGCTCTCCTGATGCAGCACTCACCCACCCCAGCGCAAAGCACAGCTTCTGGTGCCTCTGCATCATACCTGGGTTTGTGAGACTGCCATCAAGCCAGCACCCTTGGGCTGGGTGCTTGGAGGAAGCTCCAAACTGCAGTTGAGTCTTGGAGTGGAAAGAAGCCTGCTAGGATGGGGATCACCTCTTTTACCTTGCTCCTAGGAAAGGAGGTGAATGCTGACAGCAGTTGGGACGCAGGAAAGGAAAGTGGCAGAGCCTTGCAGGGCTCAAGGCCAGAGCTGATACTGAGGTTACACCTCCACAAGGGCACAAACCCATGCTGGATCCTGGTCTCCAGCCCTGAGGCTTGGCCATGCCCACATCAGTAATCTTCCTCACCCTCTTAAGCTTGGTGGCTGCATCCCAACCACCTGTTGGGGATGGTCCTTCACCCATGCCAGCTCATGAGCCATGCCAGGGATGGTTTGAGTAAGTCTAAGTTGGCCAGAGCTGAAACAACACCAGGAAGCGTAAGGGCAGAGCAAGTTGAACCCCAGCCCTTGTATCCTGACTCTGTTCCATTCACAACTTACAATAACCAATCACTCAGCCAGGTCAGGGCCTGGGCAAACCTGAGCACATCTTCTGGCTGCTGGCAGCTCTTTTAATTCATCAGTGCCCTGGCTGATGTCAGAGAAGGTGCCAGAAGCCGCAGTCGTGACTTTCAACAATGAATAGAATCAGATGGTGACTCACTTAACACCCTTTCAGTCACTTGCCCTCTGCTCCAGGGGATAGATTCAAATGCCGGCCACTTTGGCTAAACAGCCACCAAGGACATGAAGCCACCTCTACGTACACTGATAGGAGCGTCTGCAGTGAGCAAGGGCTATGCTCAGGAAAGTGGCCACATGACGGGACAAAAGAGCAGGGAGCATTTCAGTTAGTGCAGGTGGAAAAGGGACCATGAAGAAGTGCCCAGGGATAGAGAGGGGACTTGTAATTTGGCTGGAGCCATCACTGACCCTGCACATCCCTGCTGAGCAGTTGTGAACCAGGAGTGAGGGCAGAAGAAGAAAGCAGGGAAAGCACACCCCAAAATAAGCATGACTGGCTTAGTTGTATTGCTAATGATCAGCAAATATGGCAGCCCTGTAACCTGGATCACAAGAAAGCAGTGGAAGTGATGTCCAGCTCTTGAGGTCTCCTCCCTATCCCAGTCCTTGGCACAAGCAAGGTGTACAGAGGACTTTTTGTTTGCCAGCAGAATCCCTGGCACAGTCTTGACCCAGACCAAAAAGCGCTGCTCAAAATTGTCCCACCATATGGGTCCTAAAGAGGACCCAGGACCAGCCGGCACACAGAGAACAGCGACAGGTTCTCCCAATTTATCCTAGCCTTACATTCCCACAAACGCCACAAAAATAGGCACCTGGGTAGAAAAGAGAAAGGGAGACAGACAAAGGTAGAGAGAGGGCACACATTTCATTCTCCTTTTCCCAAGGAAAAGCCTGTTCCAAGGAAAAGACTGTCTTAATCCCGCAAAAGACATCAGTGAATCCAAGTGGGGTGGAGAGGCAATTCCCTCTGCTTTCAAGTTAGGGCTCGAGGCTGGACACCAGCAATGAGGGAATTATGTATACTGCTGCCTGCCCTGGCCTATGGAAATAAATCACTGGAGGGGAAAAAACAGCTCAGTGTGAACCCTGGATCATTGGAGAGGGAGTTAATTAGCCCCCCTGCAGCTAATTATTGCCATGAGATCAAGCGGTTTGTGGTCTTTGGAGAATGCCAACCATTCAATGGGAAGACAAAGAGATGGGGGGGTAAAAGAAAAAGGGAAAAACCCCATCATACCGTCACTGCTAGAATTTGTTTGCAAGACTACTTTATCAGTGTCAAGAGAAAGGCAGGCTGGTTTACACCACAGGGGTCCACAGAGCTCAGCTTAGTAAAAGGCAGCTTGCTGGGGCGTGAAAGCCCATTGTTGGCAGCTGAGGTTCTTCCTAAAGGGGCCCAAAGGCAAGGGAGATGTTACTTAGGGGCAGCCAAATTCCCAGTGCATGTAGCACAGGTAATCTGTATCACGTGGAGTTACGTTTTACCATGGGTTGGGAACAGAGCCTACTTCAAGACCTAGACCTTTGGCCTTGGTGGAAATACCGGCACCAGTAGAATATGGGCTGACCTCATCAACACCAAGAACAAAGCTCAGATTCACTTGGTAGCCAGAACAAACACTGAAGACCAGTACTTAAGAGCATGAAGATACAGCTATATATTACATACATACACGCACACACAAAATTGTCCCTAGCATGAAAATTTCATTACAAGGAGTGTACCAGGAATAACCATTATCAATTATATATTACAGGCTGCTTTGGTCTAAAAAAATTTAATGGCTCTGAGGTTCTGCTGTGAGAAAGAGACTCTCTTGCAAGGTTTCAAGCTGTTGTGTTGAGCAGCTTTGTGATTCACCACACAACTCACCCCCATATTGGTATGGTGGGGTTATCCGGGCAAGAGGTGCTCCACTGACTGTTTCCCCTGGCTCCATGCAGGTAATGCTGGATTACAGATCCCTCTGTGGGGTGCCCAGGAGAGGACAGGGGCTGAGGACTGGATCTTAGGACTTTCGGAGGGGTTATCCTGTAAAGCTCTCAGTTTTCTGTCCGGATAATGCCACTCTACCATAGGCCTCCAGCCTTAGTGCTCCTTCCATGTGGTCATTTTGCACCCTGGCCTTCATGGACAGCCTTGCTCTAAGTTTATCTTTGTATTGGTACCAGAGACTCACATGAGTCACCTGAGATACCACCTACCGCTACGGGCACCTGCAAAGGTGATTGCTCCCATCTGTCTTCGACACCTCCTGTGGGCAGGATAACTGGAGGTATCTCCACTGCTGACAGAAGTCTCCTTGGTGACCACAATCTCCTCCTTTAGATACTTTGGTCTAAGCATGAGACAGGACCCACATCCTATCCAGATCTGCATTGTGTCTGTGAATTGTCTCATACCATTTCCTTCTGAAAACAATGGCATCCCTCCCTCCACAGTCTGCTCCTCTTTCCCCCAGTGTACCACTCCTGAAGGCTGAGCAGCTTTTACAAACCAAATTAAGAAGAGATAACCTCCTCCGTTCTCAGTGTGCTCCTCATCCCTGCTCCTGCCTCCTGACATTCAGCCCCAAGTAGCCCTTGACCTGGCCCTACTGAAAACACCAGCTGGCTTCCACATCTTCATGTTGAGGAATAAATATCTGCACTGTCCAAAGGCTTTCCAGTTAAATGATCTGCAGCTCCTCCTTTGTGGATGGGAGACAGTGGACAATCCCAGTGTCTTGATAGATGCTGTCTAATAAAAGATAATGACAGGGATGCTAAGCTGCAGTGGGACAGAGGGAAGGGCTGCCGTGCTAAAGTCTTAATGCTGATGCTTTAAGCCAATTAGCACCCCTGTGCATACCAAGGCAGCAGCTCTTGTGGAGACCTCAGTGTGAAGGCAGATGGATGGGTAACAGTTGGGCTAGGAGGGTCTGCAGGACTTTGTCCATCCCCTCAATGATTTGGGGGGAAGACAGGGCTGAAGGGAAGGAAATTAAACTGCAGAGCCAGCTTGTCCAGTGGTTCACATGGAAAAGAAGTCTTACAAAACATGGTTTATTAATTTTGGGGCAGGTTAGGGGGTCACTAGGCTGTAAGTGAAGTAAAACAGTAGAGTAAAGCCAAGCCCAGTTAAGGAGACAGGATAAGACAGAGATCATTGCCAAGAAGCAGAATGGATCTGGCCACTCTGATGGGTGGGAGACAAAAGCAACGAGGAAGAGACAACAGTACCATGGACATTATCTGGGCTAGTACTAAAGTGGGTCTCACATTTCTCTGCTGCCAACAAGCCCACTGCTGCAATTTGAAGGCCCTATTTCCCTTTCCCATTCAGTAGATCACACCTGAGAAAGTGATTTCTCAGGATGGAGATTAAAGCAGAACAGCAGAGAGCCCCCAGTGCAATTATGGAAAGGAAGTCATAAAAAAATAGTAATTAAAAGTCGTATTTCTGCTGGGTAAATGCCCGGGCAGGGCTGGGTGTTGCTGGACAGAATGATGCCTGAAAAAACAGAGGATGCAGCAAAGGCAGAGATGGGGCAGAAAGGCTTTGTCTGTACCAGTGCAAGAAACAGGGATTGCACCGTTCCCACTGTAGCCTGTCAGCACAGCCCTTCGCACAGTTTCAATCCAGCAAAACAGACCTGTTGGATCCTTGTCTCTGCTGTGACCTGTCTGTGCCTTTTGTCTCCCATGGCAGCAGCCATGGATGATAATGTGTTCATTGGATGTCCTGTCCATGTGGGTGATGTGGTGGTGGAACACATGGCGTTCCAGTGTGGCTGCTAAGCTGGAGGTGGAAAAAAGCAAAGCAATTTGGGTTGGGTGGAAGAGATTTCTTTCACTGAAATGAAAACGTGGAGAGCCATTTATTTGGTTTCACCCTGAACTGAGAACATATGACCTCTGGAGTGACAGCCAGGGCACAGCCTAAGGGCATTTCAAATGGCATTTGGCACCCATGTTTGGACAGGAGAATTACTAGTAAAAGCCTCCATGTGAATATGTAAATTAACCAGAGCCTCTTCTTTGAGGTCCTGAGGTTTTCTGCTTGGGTTGCCCAAACTACAAACACTCTTCCAGTCCTCCATCCAGCAGTACATGTAAGGATCTTGCACCACCCATGATGCCTCCTGCACCCCTGCGGGAGATGGGGTACTTCTGCCACTCCACAACTTGGCACTGGCCCCTCAGACTTGGACAAAAAGAGGACCTCCTAGCATTGCTGATTGTAGTATCAGCATGCTGCTTTTGGAAGCTAACCAAACTCCTTCCATGGATGTACAGGCAAGAGAACCTGCCAGTGGGATGACTGCAATGAGACCTTCCCAGGAGAGGCTTCACGCATCATCCATCAGCCCTTTTCAGCCGCAGCAACACTGTCACAGCCCCAAAGGTAACAGATGAAGCCTCAGCCTTGATGATCCTTTCAGGAAATGCTCATAAAAGCCCCCAAAGCCAACAACTCTAAAGCCCCGTGAGACTCTTTGCCTTCCTGCCGCTGAATCACCAGCTACGCAGGCAGCAGGAATTAAACAGAAGAAATGAGAATGGAGCAACAGCAAATGGAGATTGTAAACACGAGCCAGATTACAAACTTAATGGGTCTAAGCAGGCACTGGGGGGAAAGTAGGAGTGAGAGGAAACAGGCTGAGAGGGAGGGGGGTGGTTTTGTCTGATGGGCGGAAAGGGCTGTGGGAAGATCAAGCAATCCCACTGTGCTCAGGGGAACAGAACCGGATGTTCAGGGAGTGGGAGCTGGAAATGCAATTCCTCTCCCCGACATGCAGCTGATCCTGCATGGGGCTGGGTTGCACAGAGGAAATCTGGAGGGAGCTCTGTGCAAGATAAGCTTCATGACCTCCACGTGCCATGGCTTGTGTTGTCCCCACATGGGTTTGGGTAAGATGGGGTACAGACTGATGGAGGCTACTTTAGGGATGATGGGAAACTATGCATATGGAGGAGGAAAAGGTTTTCCAGTTCCGTGTAAATGTTCCTGGGACAAAGTGGAGATCTGCTCATGGAAAACAAGCCCCTCAGTTCTCCCCACAGAAAAGGAGGATGCTCAGGATAGCCCACGATGAGCCTGGTGGGTGAGATACGTGCCTCAAGCATGGAACACTGCAGCTCAAATCCCTGCTGCATTTACTTCCTATGGTGCAGATGACCCTGCTAGGTAGAACCTTCCAGAAAGTCTGCTCCAGACAAAAAGAAGTAGCACCTCTGGGTTTTGACACATCATGATCTTGCCACAGAAGAGCCATTTTATCCACCAATCTCCACCTGCCTTTTTTTTACCATCAGTGATTCAATATTCAGCATCCATGTTTTCTCTGCGAATTTCTGGAAGCAATGTGCTCCAAAAGCCCTGTGGAGAGGGGTGCCATACTCCAAGCATGTCCAAAAGCCCCCCAGGGGTCTCAGCCACCTCACAACTTCAGAGCTCTATGACTGCTGTTGGAAAATGGACTATTTTCTGGGCCAACAAGCTGAATTTGTAACTCATTTATTTCTTTTTCCTCTGAAAGCCATTTGGGAGTGATTTTCAGATCAGGGATGGGCAAGGTCTGGTGGCAAGACAGGCCTTTAGAAGCCCAGATACAACAGTTATGGTCCTTGTAGCTCTCCTGAAAACCCTGTTAAAACAAAGGCTTTCCCAGTGTGACTCCTCCTGATCCAAAATGCTCTACCTGAACTCCCTCAGCCCCTGAAAACCTACCCTTACTGGTTGCAAGTATTTTTGTTAGGATATGCAGAACTAAGGCCCATGATCCTTTCCGATGAATCTCCCTTCCATTGCAACACGTATACTTTCAGTGCTGTGCATAAATACACTTTAAGTTTCACTCTGCCATCCCCAAGAGATGATTGAAAACGAAAGCATAAACAATCAAGGCAACATCAGCTTTGCTGTTATTATGGCTGTTATCAAATTTCCATGTTCTTGCAGTACCTAGGGCTCAAAAAAAATCTATTTTTTCCCATTTGTCCCCCAAAGTGTTTCTTTACATGAAATCACTACCAGAACTCTCCCTACATTACAATGCAGCTAAGAAAACAAATGGCTTTGTGAGTAAAGGAGCAAAGTAAGGTTGATTTCTGAGGGATGGTGGATTCTCTGGTGTCCAGTAGAGCAGAAACTCCAATGAAATATCTACCCAAGGTTGTGAGATCCATGAAGTCTCTCTAATGGGGGGTTTGGGTGGAATTTAATGCGGGATATGCTCCTGAGCTGCTTTTTTCTTCACTGAGGATACTAACTTGTCCCTCTTCTCGTTCCACGTCTGGTTGTGCGAAACTAGCAGGACTTATCCTTAACAAATTAGTACTGAAATACATGAGTGGTCCTGAGGTGGCTGCTGACAACCACCCTCCATCCCCACATAGGTGTGGTTTCCTTAGGAAATCAACAAAGCAAAGCTGTGATAGTTGCTGTGGTGAAAGCTGCACAAAACCAAACATGACAGCTCTGGAAACAGATTTTTGCACCTCTCACACGAAGATGAGCATTTAAAATGCCTCTGAGGCGAGATCTGACTTTGAGATTTTCCTTCAGGCTCTAACACTTACGAGAAAAAATAATAATTAGAAAATCGAATGCTGACGACTTTTTCTCTACTTACCTGGTTTTAGAATCATAGAATCGTGTAGGTTGGAAAAGACTTTTAAAGATCTTAACTTCAGTCAGTTTCTGAGGGGAGAACATCCATTCTGGAGAGCCTGAGACTGGCAATGCCATGGGTAAAGCCAATGGATTTCAAAACATGGAGAAAAGAGCTGGCTGATCACACCAGTGTGAGCTACTGATGGGACAGGGACTCTGCCAGGCAGCTCACCACTCATCTCCTGCATGGGGGTGACCAAGTCCTCTGCCTCCTGTGCCAGTCACCCCAACCCATCTCTGAGACCACCATGGAAAAGCTGACACATGCTGCATCATGGTGCAGATGCTTTTTGGATCTCCTCTGAGTGTTTGAGCCACCTTCTGGTTTGCTGCTCCAAGAAGGGACCGCAGCCCTGCATGGCTGTCCTTAGAAAAGAGGACAAGCAGGATGCCACCTTGTCTGCGCACATACATGACAACCTTTATGTTCATGCAAGCTTGAGCACATGCACACGTGCTTGGGTGTATTCTTGCATTGTGTGTGTTTATGCACGTATGTTTGTGCACATGCACAGATGTGTGCATGCCCATTTTTGCACCCGTGCTTGGGTGTATTCTTGCATTAAGTGTGTTTATGCACGTATGTTTGTGCACATGCATAGATGTGTGCATGCCCATTTTTGCACCCGTGCATACGTGTTTCTGCAAGTGTGTGTGCCCATTTTTGCACCCGTGCAAGGTGGTTTTTGCAAGTATGTGCATAGCGCACTCATTACATATAGGAGTACACTGTACACATGCAGACAAATGGGAGGTGTGTTTGTGTACACAGGCTTGTGTATCTGCCCTGAGCATGAAGGGGTTGTTTGCCCTCCAGGGTGTACGAGTGCAAGGGGATGCACAGCTATGAGCACACACATGTTCAAGAGGGTCCAAGCAGCCCTCTTCCCTGGATTGCACTGCATGAGGTATTAATGAGCAGTAATGGGATCTCACTGTGACTCATCATCACGGGTCTGACAAACTGTTGATCCCACTGATAAAAACCCAGAGGGTTCGGGCACCTAGCCAAATCCCTCCATTTCATTCATGGAAAGGAGGGCTGGGGAGGGAAATCGGCTGGGCTCAGGTCCAGAAGAACAAGCATCGCTGGCTATTGCACAGAGTCCTCCGATAGCCATGGATGGAAGCCAGAGGCATGGGCAGAAGCTGGGAGCCATAGATATCCCCATGCAACAAGGCTGTAGCCAGAAAACAGCAAGGCAGCGGTGCCCTGGGCCAGAAACCTGCGTGTAGGGAAAAAAGGAGCAGACCCTTCCACAAAGCCCTGTTCCTGGGAAAGGTCCTGTCCTTCTGCCCTTGTGCAAATCCCTCTGCTGGTGCCATTAACCCAACCAGTGCTGTTTGCTTGGCTCTGAATCTGACTGATTTAGAGCCAAGCTCCAGTTCTACATGCCAGCAGCATGTGAGACCCCATCAGTGAGATAGGTAAGAACAAGGAAGGAGCAGCCCCCGGTTGTTGCAGGATGCCCCGGCTGCAAATATCCCTCATGCAATCCTTTGTGCATTCACAGTGTCCCCAAGCTCTTCTAGATGTCTCCAGTGTCAGAAATTATATGTTCTTTGCAGCTTTTCCTAACTGCATCTGGAGAAGAAGTCACCTGAAGCAGCCAGCCTACCCTTACAGCAGCCAGCCAACCCTTACAAATGAATCCCCCAAGCCCTGCCCTTGCAGGGGCTGGTATGTTTATACAGTGCATCATGGAGAGAAGTCTCTTGCCAATGGGTAGTGTAGGCAGATGAACCACATCATTGGCTACTGGAGTGCATCACACCCATGGGGGGGACGCATTACAATGGGCAAACCTGTAAATAGTAACTTGTAGGAAATACCCAGGCCACCAGACTGTTAGTTCAGAGAGGTCATTCTGCTGGAGACTTTACTGACACATGCACACTCCCATAAAATTGGGGTTTTTGGTGTTTTCCAGCAGGCAAATCAAAGTTTGTGTTGAGAAATTCCTGGTCAGTTTTCTTGGGAGATTCATGAAACATGAACAGGATCATTGAAGGAATGACTTATGCTTTGGTGCAATCTGCTTGTAGAAGGGCAGAAGAGGCAGGAAAGCCTACCAGTTGCCTCAGGTGGTGCTGGACATGGTGCTCTGACCCATCAGCAAGGAGCTAAGACATTACTGCTCCAGGTAGAGATCTACCCATGAAGCTCCATGCGCAGCTCTTCTCAAACTACTCTGTTGAAAAGACAAGCATAGCTCATTATGCAAAGGTGTGGGGTTGTTTTTAAACCCATGACATTTTGATAGACTGGTTCAAGAGGGTGATCACACACAGTGATGCTCACAGACCTGAGGAAACAATCAGACGAAGCAGGGTAGGGCAACCTTTGCCAGAGGGAACATTTCTCACATCTCAGGTGCAACCAGAAAGAGATCATGCCATGTCACGGGGGCTAAATGCAACATCTTATGTAGATAGAACAGGAACTTCTCAATGGGTTTCTTTTCAAGTGTCAGGTCATAAGACCTGACAGCCAACTCTGTAATATTTTAAGCTGTTGGAATAAGAATTGAACCACAGAAGGCAATGTATGGGGGACCCAGGCTTGGATAGGCTTAACACATCCTGTTTTCACTGATAGCATCTCCAGGTCTCATGGATGAACTGCAGAGATTGACAACCTGTCACGGACAAAAGACTATTCAATATGACCTCACCTGGAATTTGATCCCCAGCCAAACCTGTTGTAACAGGGAGATGACGGCTGGTTTGCTTTAAAAGCTGCAGCAGTGGCTTAAGTCAGCCCAGTCCACAAACTACTGTTGGATTAGTCTCACTCCACCGCTTTAATGTGCCTGTAAAGGTTAAGTGCTGATTCCTGAAGGTGTAAACCATGCAATGGGACTGTGCTGGAAGGGAATATAGAAATGATAGCTTAAAAGCAAGCAAAAGGAAAATGTAAAGTGTTTATCAAGAGCCTTCTGAAGAGAGAGATGGTCTGTGGTACAGTGCCTAAGAGGGAAGGGGGCTCAGTGCCACTACCCACTTGGGGCTGATCTTGCCAAATCATCAGTCCCACAGGAGACAGCAAGGTAACTTTAGAAGACTTGAATCTAACACAAGCAAACATGCAACAGCAAGAGTAAAACACCTACAGACACTCTGATCCCACCACTGGACCAAAGCAAGCAAACCCTTGGAAAGTGATCTACATCATCCCCTCACATCCTCATATTACTTCCAAGCCTGGATGCAGAATCCAGGGAAGCTCCTACCAAAGTACTAGTGAGTAACTACATCCAGCAGAGAGGAAAATTAATGCTTCAGCTGCGTATTGTAGCATTAGTCACGAGTTTCTGTGCGTGAGGAAAGTAGATCCCTGTGTTGTGCTCTACCCACACAAGCAGTCCCATTGAGATCCAGAGTTACTCAAGCGGGGAAAGTCAAGCGAAGTGAGGATGTGTGGGTAGCTTTCACAGAGCTTTTAAGGTAACATTTGAGGTTGCCATCCAATTTCTCCTCTTGAAATTCACTGAGCAATTTTCTCTCTCTTGTAATGCTTTGCTTTTTTTTTTTTTCTGTCTTTTTTTTAAACCAAATCCACATTACAGAGAAAAATGGCAAGAAACTGTAATTGTAGAGGAAGGGAGTGAATGCAGAGAAGGGAGAGAAGGCAGCTGTATTGACCATCTGCTATACTGCTAAAAACACCCACTTAAGTATCTGTTTACAAATCAAGTTGCCTGTGTTAGTAGAAACAGAGGCACTTGCTTCAGAAGTATCAGACGATTGGCTGCCAACACGCTGAGTTTATTAGGTAGCAGACTGGGTCTTTGTGAAAACGTGTGGTAGGAGGAATAAAACCAAAAGCTGTTCTTAACAAGGAAATACCGAGAGGCACATGTTAGAAAAAACAGTGCCTGCAAGGAGCTGCAATGCGTGCCCACCCCTGAGCCAGCTGCCGTTGCTAGAGGAATCCTACACTTGCTGAAACACAAGGTGTACATTGCAAATATATAAGTGAATAACAAATACTCAGCTCCAGCTTTGTCTCTTGTTTACCAAGGACTGTGTCCAGGAATGCTGTACTACTGACATATCTCATGGCTGGCTCATAATACTATTAGCAAAATTGCTATTCCTTTAAAAAAGTGAAGTTCCCAGCTGGTTTAGTATTTCTTTACCCACTGAACTCCTGGAGGGCTCAGCATCCCTCGGGAACGGGTTATGTACCATTTGAGAGCTTATCTTAAGAAACCTCCTATGAACTGTTATTACATTACTGTATTTGTGACATTTTGAGACTGTTACCATGAGATACGGTCTGATACCTGATGGCATTAAACCAGATTGGCAGTCTTGATTCAGTTCCAGCAAGTGAGCAGAAAGGTCTCTGAAACCATGAGCCTGAATGCTCTCAGATTAACAAGCTCAGCAAATAAGAACCTGTTCTCTTCTTTCTTCAGAAGATCTGATGGTGATCTGAAGACTCTTGTGTTCACACTGAAAATGTTCAACAGGGCTGTTTGACATCCTCTCTGCCCCAAATGTTGAGTCTCGTGTAGTTGCAGGTAGAAACACATCATGCAGATAATTTGCCTTGGATGCTGGATCCTTTCTCCACAGGTGCTGGTGAAAAGCACATCCCTCCTTTCCACAGTTTCCATTAAAAGCCCTGCTTTCAAAACACTTTGGTGGAGACCAATGGTACCGTGTGACTTTGAACCTCCCACAATACCTTTATGCTGAATTAAACCTGTTTTTAGGATCACTGAAAACCTGCAAATAAAGTCAAGTATACAGGGCTGCACGGGCATCTGGAAGACACGCGGCAATGGAGATCAATCATTGCAGCCTGTGGATTTGGCACATGATCATCCATTTAATGTAGACACCTAAAATAAACTAGATGAACTGAGTTCATGCACTGCCCATTCACGCTTACTGCTTAGAGAGCAAAGAGGTTCTCAGATGGAAACAACTGTGGGCACCTGCAGCATAGTCCACTTTTTCGTGCATAGCCACCTCCAGCCATTTCAGATGTCCTGAGGGATCTCTCACACTCATGCACGCTGTGCCTTTCTGGAGCAACACCCATTGGCCAGATGGATCCTGCTGGCACTTCAAACCTCACGAGATACTTAATAGTGGGCAAGCAAACCAATCCCCAGTGACAGAAGTTACGTCTGGATTCAGAAACTTACGCTCTTTGCCATTCTCCCCCCTTTGAATAGGTACTGCTATACCCTCACTGCAGAGAAGCCCAAAATCCCATCAGACAGCATTGCTTGGAATTTTACATCCATTTTACACAGAAATGTTAAAAAAAAAGCCCTCAAATACTTTCTAAAGGTGTGTTCAATCACAGCAGGGATAATGAAGCACTCTGACCACTAAGATGCCAGGTCACCACTTACAATGACTAATGATGCAAACAGGAGGCATTTGCCTTCTCCTGAGGCGTCTGAGCGCTGCAGACACCTTTGCTTCCTATGCACTGGCGTCAAGACAGTGCTTTGGTTGCAATCTCACTCCAGCTCATCACCAAAGGGTTGCAAATGTAATATCAGTCTGAGTATTTCCATAATCGTGGATCAACAGGTGTCCATGTTGTTGATATTCAAGTCAACCACAACTGTTGTAAATCAAAGCTGCTCAGTCAAGGTCAGCCAATTTGCATTCCTTTACATCCACAGAAGATCTGGTTGGTGTTCCAGCTTAGGCATAAGAAAGGATCAAAGTGGGACTATGGAAAGATCGGCAGGGATACTCAGAAATATTAAGGCAGATGGCACAGCTCCATCCTAACTCCTGCCCTCAGAAAGCCCTGGAAAACATTGAAGTTCTGGCTGACCTGTCTACAGCTACTGCCTATTCAGACCGCCAGGATCTTCTCCCTGACAATCAGTCACACCAGTAGCCTATCATATCTCTTCTGGTGTGAGCCCCTCCTGGCTTCCCTCCCTTATGCTCTCCTATACAGCAGTCTTCTCTTGCTGAGTAGCCCACGGAAGAAGAGCCCATAGAGGCACACTGGTTTTTAATCTCTAACAACAGCAGAGAGGAGGACAGCCCTCTCCTGCAGCCTGTGGTAGGCTAGCAAGCCTGCAAGACAGCCAGATCCAGGCAGCTACCAGCTATTCATCTCCTGCAGGAGACAATATTCCCCGTCTCTTTGAACAACTGCATTTTAGGATGGAGTGAAAAGAGCAGACACTGCCGATCAGCTGTTAATGCTCACTCCAAAGATGAAAACATTTAACATGAAATCAGATCTTAGGGGATAGGATTTTTTATTATTATTACTCTCTCTCTCTTTTTTATTCCCTTTCCTTTTAATTCACTCCTTTATCTCCCAGGCCTTGATAGTGCCAAGAACTGACTGATGACTACAGTGTTAAGTTGCTTCTGGTTAAATCAAACAAGGCTTCAAGCAATGAGCGTCTGGCTAGGAGCAGTTCAGAAGTGACAAGAGAAAGGGAATAGGCTACACTCCTTTGATGGGCGGAGGGAATTACACTCTTGGACTGATGGAGAGAGGAAGAAAATCTCCCTGTGCCAGTCATATCTGCCCTTTGGCACAACAGAGATACCCACAGAGAGGGTTTGGATAATTTGGGCAAGAGACAGGGTCTGTGAGGGTGGTGCAGGGCAGCAGAGGATGCTCATAGGAACAAAGTGATGCCTTCCATATTCAGAGGGAAGAGACAGTCTTGTGCTTTGTCTTCTCCAACTGAAGATACATACATGCATAAAGAAATAGCCTAGCGCCTCCTGCTATAGTGAAGCTCTGTGCTACACAGCCTTTCTCTCTACAGGAAGAAATGTTAGGCAGGAGGCTCGTTGTGCTCGGTGGCATCTGCCTCTTCAGAGGGCAGTTCCACAACCAAACCAGCACCATCCAGTTGTGCATATAGGTGCACACAGTATAACACCATTGCAGTACTGGCGCTGAATGCAACAGCCATCACCACTGCCGAACAGCAATGCAACCATTCCAAGTTGTTCACAGATGTCCAAATCTCAGCTGAGTATTCTTCAAGGTCAGTTCCTGCCTCTGCTCCCGCCAGGTGAAACTGCTCCAAAAAGCCAGTACATTCCTCCCGCTCCACTTTGTGCCATTTCACATTAGCATCAATGCCACTTAGAACAGCAAAGCTCTGCTCCTTATTAATTCAGTAGGGCTGCTCATCCACCTTATGCAGATGAACACCAAATACATTCTGTGAGCAGCACTAGGAATCAGACCCCCACTAAAAGAAGCCATTTTGGTTAACACAGAAAGCTTAAAAAACTGGTGAAAAGGGGTAATTTTAGGAGCTATGCCATCTGCAGCACATTAGGTATCAGCCAGGCTCCCTATAATGAAGGCTGCATTTACACGGATGTGTCCTCAGAGATGGAGCACATCACCTTGGTGGCAAGGTGGTTTCCACCACAGCTCTGAAGTCACACAGCAGTTGTGATGCTGTCTCCGTGATATTACTAGCCCCTTGGAGCTGGAACACTTCTCCCGCAGCCTTTCGTACGCTGTTGTGCATTATAAGTTGCTATCACATAATTTAAACATTCAAGAGATGTCCGAAGTGGGGTCACAAATCCAAACTCCCTTGAATTGCTCAAGCTGGATCAAAATGCATAAGATCTCAGAAACTGCTGTGCAAGGCCAAATTCATCCATTTTCTGTCTCCAACAATAGTCAGTAACAGATTCCCAAGGAGATTTAGGTAAAATGGTAATTTCCCCCAGCACACCCAATCTCCTGCAATCTTCATATCAGGTACTACCTACAGAGGCATTTTTTCTTCAGATTTTCTAATCGTAATGACTTTTCAGGCTATGTAAACCTCTAGCATCCACAGCCCTCTTCAGCAATGAGTTCCACAGCTTAACTTCATGCCGTGTGAGGACAGGGTGGTGCACAGCAGGATGCTGAAGGCAAGTGTCTGAGCTAAAACACAGGCATATTAATGCTGCTGACCAGCTCCCAGATGCAGAGTGAGTTGCATCTGGTAAGTCCAATACTGGCAGGCAGATCTCCATCTACCCTGAGGGCCCTCATGAGTTCCTACATGAGAGGAACTGGATGGGATAAACCCTTCAGAGCCCTGATGCATAATTATTTATGCAGAAACCAGTTTCTCACATTGGCTTTACCTTGATTGTCCAGCACAAACCAGTCACCCACATCCAAACAGCATCTCCTTGGTGCTGGTTTCCAGAGCATGTGGATCCAGTATCTGGATCCTGTGGGATCCCAGTAGGTTAAAGGAGTCCCATACCTCAGTTTCCTGTGTTTTAACTGCAAATTCTCTAGATCTGCGGCTATTTCTGCTTGGATGTATTCACAGAAAACACTGGATGTTGGAGTACATCCTGGGTTTCCCATAAAGTGGTGGCAGCCAGTGGGGCTTGGTTTTCTCATTAACAGTCACTAAAACTTCCAGACATTTGGCAAAGCGCA
This sequence comes from Psittacus erithacus, assembly GCA_009867235.2. Lineage (NCBI taxonomy): Eukaryota > Metazoa > Chordata > Aves > Psittaciformes > Psittacidae > Psittacus > Psittacus erithacus. The sequence goes on along the minus strand of WYDI02025464.1, from coordinate 25,062 downwards.
GCTTTGCTTGCACAGTCTGACAATGCAGTGCACAAATCCAACACCTCCAGGACACACGTCCCACATCCCTCCTAGGAAATAAAACGGGTTACAGCCAGTTCTCTGAGGGCAAGCAGCATGGCATAGCTCACATCCATATGGCAAAACTCACTCGTCCTCCAAAACAGGCTGGCATTGTGCCGGTTGGAAAGCATCCATGCTAAACCCTCAAGCATGCCCAGATATTGTCTGGGAGAAGGATACCTGGTCTGGACTAAAACTGTGCTTGGGACCATGGTAGTGTTGTAGTGTTATGGATGATCCCAGACCAGCGTTCAGCCTTGTGCTTTTCCTCTGGTTGGCTGGTGAGTGCAAATATAAAGACATGGTCCTGGTGAGCTTTCAGACTGTACACAGACCATGCCTGCAAGGACATGGTTACGTCCATGCACACCAGATGGCAGAGATACCTAAAATTTAGCCTTACAGATAACTGACCTCCAGTGTCCAGGTCCTGACTGTTTAATTTGCTAGTACAGACATACACTCACCACTTAGGTACATACTCCATGTGCCCACCTCCCTGCCCATTGTTTGCCAGAAAACATCAGAGGAACAGGCACTCTTGTATCCTAGAAGGTGCTGAAGGCAAAAGTAGCCATGCAATCCGTACTTGTGGCCAGAGGCGCTCCTGCTCCAAGCTATCCTGATCCCAAGAAATGACAGAGACAAGTATGGCAAAATAGGGGGAATACACCAGAACTGAATACATGGCAAAGCAGGAGCCTGTTTGAAAGCCTGTCTCTGTTAGAATGCCCCCAAAGCTGGATGTGGCACAGGAGAAGTCCAGTCTCTGCCTCTCCATTGCAAAACCCAATTATCTCATAGGCACAGATTACTAAAGAGCAGGGAGAGGGGAAAGACCCAAAATCACAGAACAAAATGATCTGGGTTGGAAAGCTCGTCTTAAGCACATCTAGTTCCACCCCGCTGCCACAGGCAGGGACACATTCCACTAGACCAGGCTGCTCGAAGCCCCATCCAACCTGGATTTCCATATGAGTCAAGAAAACATCCCTCCTTGTGTTGCCACAAGCAGTTAAAAATGGACTCACAGAATCACAGAATGGTTTGTGCTGGAAAGGACATTAAGATCATCCAGTTCCAACCCTCTGCCATGGGCAGGGATGACTTCCACTAAACCGTGTCACCCAAGACTCTGTCCCACCTTGCCTTGAACACAGGCCTGACTTGTAGCCCTCACCACCAAGCTATTGACCATTATTTACAGTGCTGCATTAATTTGTAAACTAGGAGCAGTCAGCTAGTAAGAAGAAGAGATTTTCCCTTCAATAGTTTTGACAGCAGGAACCCCTCTACACAGCCAAACTTCTGGAGAGAAAAAAATTATTTGGGGGTAGAGAGGAGGGAGATAGCAGCCATCAACCTGATGTATCAACTTCAGAAATAGCCTTTCGACAGCTCTGATTCAGAAGCAAGTCTGGCCAAACCAGAAACCCCGCCAGCCTCCAAAGGAAAACCCTGCTATGGTCAAGCCTCAGTCATTTCAAGAAGCTGGACAGGCATTGTAAGATGTGGTAACTGTGGTGAGACCTTCTTTGGCTCTATCCACACTGGCTGAAGACTCTTATTAGCGTAGCTGCATTAGAACAGGCTTCACCTGACTTTGGCTTGCACCATGAAGACATGCCTGCCAGGATAAGTGATTTGATCCCAGAGAAATACAACTAGAGAAAAGTTAATTTATCTGCAGAAGGGCCCACTTTGCTTGGGGTCCTTTCAGAAAGAAGATAATTAATGCCAAGAGATTTAGAGGCTTAGTGAAGATTCGGCTTCATGGAGGTCTGAAGCCAGCAGAGGAAGACAGGCAAAGGGCTCTAAGGTCAGTGCACCCAGCAGAACAACCACCACTGCCCAGAAATCAAAGACATCACCAATTCATAGGTGAAAAGGATGCATGTTTTCTGCAGAGAAGAATTAGCCACTGGCGTGATTTGTCCAGGCATGTAGTAAATGCCTTGTTTCCTGATGTATTTAAATGAAAATTGGATGTCTATTTGCAACCACCCTTCTTGGGCCTGGCTAAGGGTAGTTAGTGCCTACTTTTGACTTAAAACTTCAGAGCAACCTGATCACAGATACAATATATATACACACACACAGAGAATATCTATATATGATACACACAGAATCATAGAATAGTCTGGAAAGCTGCTAAGAGTATCTGTATTTTAGTGGGAAGCCCAGGAGATCCCAGAATTGAGCCCTCATCTCTGTTCCTGCCCTGTGCCTTCACCCTTTATACACACCTTGTAATACTATTTCATTTTTCTTAAAGAGTGCAGACAGTGCCGCAAGTGAGAAATCCAGCAGCATTCCTGGAAGGGAGAGAGGGCAAGAAGGAAAATGGTAAGGAATTAATGCAATAGATACACTAAATCCTGTGCTGTGTACATTGAGATGGCTCTTTTTTCCAGATCATCTATAGAATTGATATTACATAATTGATATACAGAATTATATTACAGTAAGTACATGTGTGTAGACACTTGTGTATTTCAGACAGTTTTTGGCAGTTTTAACGACTCTTGGTGGTTTGGTGGCCAGTCCCAGGGGGAGCAGACTTGGGCATAAGCATTAAGGCAAAAATCACAGATGGCCAACTCTGAAGGAAAACATTTACACACAGAGAAAGGCAACAGAGAATCACAGAATAGTTAGGGGTGGAAAGGACCTTAAGATCATCCATTTCCAACCCCCCTGCCATGCACAGGGACACCTCACACTAGACCAGTCAATCACAAGAATTGCAATTCACACAAAACTCTCACTCCAACACATGGTTGTCATCCTGGTGGTGATGTGCACCGTTGTACATAAACTATTCCCTGGTCCTGAGAGCTTGCTGCAGTTAAACTCTCTTGCCCAAGAGAAGATTTGTACACCCCAAACCACCTATTGGGAATGGCCCATGGCTTTTCCTAACCCCTTGAGTGTGGCTGGGAACGGTGCTAGCTGGTCTGGGTCAACCTAAAGCTTTGAATTCATTGCTTTCCTTCTTACTGAATAACACTGCACACGTATGTACAAAAAATGCACACCTTGTTCTATGAGGCTAGGAGAAGAACTGCTTCTAGGAAATGAAGCATTATTCTGCATGAATCATCATGCAACTTCTTGTTCACATCCTCTGTGGCTCTGCAACTAAGGCTTTAGCTGTGTGAACGTCATAGCTGTAGTTTTGAGGTCTTCTGCCCTGGCTCTGCAACACATTTGAAAGGCTTCAAATCAATCCAGAGGGGATATTTATTATTACAGCTTTCACATTTGTATTTTTAACCTCCTTGAAGAGTTCCCAAAGATAGCCAGAGGAGGGACACTATTTTAAGTGCCTGAAGCAGATGAAAAAAACACACAAAATTAGCACTAAGTGCATTTAGTGGGATGGCAAGTGTTTGATCTGATCCTCAGGTTGGAAAGGGTTGGATTTCCTTGTACAGAAGCTGAACAGCATCCTCCTCCCAAATCAAATGTCAGTCCCCAGTTTCAGGCTGTGGTTTCAGAGGATGTTTTTTAAGAGCCAGGACTATGTGCCCAACCCCTGTGTTAAGTGAACACACACACACTACAAGAGCTCAGTCACACAATGGTATTAGCTAAATTATGAGCAGCGCTGCTAGAAAAGCTCCAGTGCACGCTGGCAAAACGTTAGCAACCCAGACTTGCAATAGCATCCCCTGTAAGGAGCTCAGGGTCCAACAAACAGCCCATGCAGAAAGGTGACAAGTGCTTTTTGCACGCAATATTTCTTCTGGAAGGGAAGTGCTATCAACCCTGAAGTGCTGGAAACAGCAAAAGGAGGCAGGAAGTCTCCCCAAAGACATCAAGGAGTTCTGGCACCGAGCAGGGAATTTCGTGCACTCCACCAGACATTTCTAAATCAGAGTGCAATACCTTGTGAGCAATATAAACTGATGGACATCTAAGTGATAGGAAGAAATGGCCCCAGCCAAGCTACATTACAACCTACTGTAAAATTTCCTCTGTTTCCCTCCAACCTAGCTGGCAGTGGGACAGAGAGAGTGTTATACCCAGGTGAAAGGGGGAAGTTGTTTCATATCACCAAGCATAATAATTTCCTTTTCATGGCCTCCTCCCTAGGCAGATCCACCACTCCCTGCCAACAGAGCCATTCACCCCACTTTGGCATTCGGGTGCTATACTATAGCTTTCGAGTCTGAACTCCTGGAACCAGAGAGCACAATACTCCCTTTCCAAAGGCTATTCTTAACTTTGAAATTGATTTTGGTGCAGAAACTACTCATACACACCATCAAGCAGCCAAGACCACCAGCCTGGGTTTCAGCTCCAGATTAAGGTATCTAAGCACAGTTCCTATATATTGGTGTTTCCATTTCCACAAAATCATGGGAGTTCTAGCCCATACAGTCAGCAAGGCTGGGAAGAAGTTCAGCTCTCCCTACAACAGATGTCTCCTTCAGCACAGTTTGTGTGCTCTCCAAGCTTCTTTGTGCTCAAGTCTCTTGCCCACAGGGAGTAATCTAGTCACAGCTGTGATGCCCCAAGGTATTTCTCCTAACCTTTATCTTCTGTTTCAGAGAACTGCTGCAGTCCCATAGCCATCCTGTACATCTTCCTATAGAAGAATAATCCTATCTGGCTGCAATATTCCTTCAGAGCAGCAACATCCAGTAAGGATGTGCAGCAACATTAGCACCTGAGTAGTTTCATCTGGGGCCTCTGGGTACCACTGCAACACCACTTCTGGGAGGGAAGGCAGGCAAAGACTGTGGATCTGCACATGCTGGGGAGCATCAAGACAGTGTGTGGGATATGCTTTCCTTTCGTTGTGCAGGTTGTTGCTCTAGCTGTGATCAATTCTGCAAACCTTTTGGGGATGCTAACATTTTTATTACTGTGCTGCTAATAAGGGAGGTTAATTAGTCCCTCCTCTCTTTCAGCTGCTTGGAGGTGGTAGCTGTCCTGGTGTGGTTTTATTCATCACAGGCTGTGATGAAAGAGCCATCGCTAGGAAGACAGAACCATGGACAGTGCCTGCCTGACGTGCACTAGACATGCAGTAGACAGCACACTAGATCTGGAGCAAGGGGAGCACCAAATTCAACCCTTGGGTTCAACTAACCCCAGGTCCCTGCAATAACCCAGCAAAGCAAGACCTCGACCCTGTAGCTCAAGGCACAGCAGTTTCCTTGATGGTAGCTTCAAATGTATGGGGAAACATAGGGTGTTTCCAGCTGCTATCCCAACCCCTTCCACTATACCTCCAGCTGATGATTTTAGGATGACCTGGACATCCTGTCTCACCCTGTTTTGTCACAGAATCATAAACCAGTTTGGGCTGGAAGGGACCTTTAAAAACCATCTAGTCCAGCCCCCTCCTCTGGACCCTGCCTCTTAACTCTACCCCATTCCAGCCTGTACTCACCCTTGATGTACCGTGGAGATAGGAAATGGGTGCCATGTTCCAGTAGGATCAAGCTGGTCTCTACTACAGACCCTTCTGATTTGTTCTCTTTCTTCCATTTCCACGCTACATTCATCACTCTGTGATCAGTTTACACTTGAGTTTCCTTCTTCTGCTGTTTTTAAGACAAGCCCCTGCATCTTGGCAGGAATTACAGCCCAACTCTATCTGCTCCACACGTTACTCTTTGGGACCAGTTAGGCTTACTTGATGGCTCTATGCTTCCCTCTCTACATCCACTTCATGACAGCCCCAAGACCAGCTCTGGAGGCCAACCTAAGGTTTGTGGAGCTAACAGAAATGTTTTAATTAACATGAATTCACAACAGATCAGGCCTTTGTGCGAGGAGCTCCCCTCTGTAGCCAGAACATCCTATTTAGCTTGTAATACAAATGCTTTTTGCAGCACAGCATGGTGGCAGTGCCAGTGTCTGCAACAAGATGCCAAAGAGCAGTAAAAGCGGCAGCAGCCTCTGTGGGAAGTGCCTGGTCTCAGCAGCTCTCCCGGGATGGGGCACATGCTGGAGCCTCCACAATGGGGTAGGGCTGGGGCTTCCTGCTCTTTGATTTGGGGAGTCTGAACTTGGTCAAATCCTTTGCCTTTCCACTTCTCTCTCCTGGCGAAGCAGGAGTGTTCATCTTCAGCTCCTGGAGCTCAGAGGCTTTCTCAGAAAAAATATGCTTTCCAAGCAAAGGTCCCTAGGAAAATGAAATACCTGATGAAAACCTATCCCCTTGCCTTCCCTCCCAATTATTTTTTAAGTACTACAGACATGAAATAAAATATTTTTATTAAAATGTCAGCAAGCAAACAAAAAATCTGAAGAGGTATTCCTCACCAAAGCCAGAATCAGCTCTGAAAAACTACTAAAGCAGAAGAGCTAACCCCCAGACTGTAATTTCTTTCCTAGAGAGACAGCAAAGCCTCTAGAGATCTCAGTACAGAGGGACTACTGGTGTTACTTGATTTGTTTTCGCTTCAGTGTAATAACAGACCTTCTCTAAGTCTGGGGACTGGATTTGTCCTTATAATATGACCTTTTTGTAGTCTGTAAGTAGTGGGAAATGGACAAACCCTGGGAGAAAATGGACAAGATTTCTGCCTTTCTGCCAGAGGAAAGTCATGTTTTATCCATGCTCAGCTCCCAGCTGCTCTGGAGACAACAGTGTGGTGATCTCCACTTACCTGCTGTCATCTGCCATTTCTAGAGCTCCAGAACATCAGTCTCCAGCAAGGGGCTTTCATGCTCACTCCCCTGGTGGGATTTATTCTCTCCTCTAGTTAACTGCTCCTTTGTCTCTCCTAAAAAAATGCCCTGGGAACTCCCCACTGTTTTGAAAATGGCCAAGTACTGCAAATGGGGGGATAAATTGCTTCTTTGGGTAAATCAGAGCAGGTCAGTGAAGGCTGGTTACAGCAAAACCCATCCCTCCAAGCAGTGATAAAGCTGAGGAACTGATGTGAGGCCACACTGAAGGGACTCGCTCATCACTGAACATCACTAGTGAGAAGAAACCTTGCATTTTGTTTTCAAACACATCTGATGATACCTTTTCGATTAAGCTGCTGGGAGAAGGAATAGTATTTTGGCATAGGAAGCATGAAAACCTTCCCAAAGCAGCTGGTCCTGAAATGTCAGGCAAATCCTTACTCAAGGAGCGCCATCAGTAGGTACATCAATCAGACAAGGCTTTCTTCCAGCATGCACATGAGTGAACAAATCCCTCAATTATGGCTATGTGTTTCATTGCACATTGACCTTAAGAGTCCAATGCTTTATAGGAAGGAGTTTAATTTAATTAGCACACCCATGGGGTTTTCAGTCAGGTTACTAACTGACCTGCTGATGTAGAACATTTAAAGGTAGCAAAGGGCACTGAAGTTCAAACGTACCATCTTGCCCCGCTTTCCATTTGCAGTCAAAACCAGAAAAGAATGATTTCTTTTCCGGTTCTGAAGAATCACCTCTGTCAATGATTGTAGAGTTGGTGTTTGTTGCAAAACCATCCTGTTTGGCTTTGCAGTTTAAAAGGCAAGAGATTATGGCTGCTATCCTTCAGGCTTTCAAAGTATATTCAAGCAGACATGCATGTCATCCATAAAACAAGGAGGAAGCAAAATCAATGGAGTACCCAATGGAAGAGCCTTGTATTGGGATCAAAAGACAAAAAGAGGCCAGATAACCTGACAACCCACTGGAGAAGCTTCTCTTCAGGTTGTATCAAACTTGTTTTCACATGGGTCAAACACACGTGATGGGTTTTTTTCTTAGAGGGATAAGGGTTTTGTACAGGACAAACATCAAGTGTGGGACAAGGCAATGTCCATGAGACCACTGATGACCTTGACCATACCAGTTGTCCATTCTTCACTGTTTCTGGAGCTCCAATACCATGTCTCGAGCCTTTGCTACAAGACCAGTTTAACCCAAGCCACAAAGGAGAACAGCCTGAGCACATCCATTCCCTGATAGCATCTGACCTTGTTCGTGCAGTTTGGTCAAACTAGGAAAATCGTGGCCAGCATCCTGACATCCTGCTCTGTCACCAGCTATCTCAAGTTCTTCTTGACTGCACAAGTGCTCCTACAGCCAGCCAAAATAGGGTCAAGGCACAGGCTTCACCTCTGGGAAACGACTGATCCATATTGCTAATAGTCAGCAGGGTTTGTGACATAGGGTTTGACGGAAACTCACATTGACCTGAACAATTCCCAGGCAGTGACCACTCCCAATAGATGGCATAGACAAATTGCAGCAGGTTGCCTTCTCTCATCCAGCACAGCCTTCTACCACCAGCCCAGCCTGGTGTTCCCTGGGAGATGAAACACAGCCCTTCAGCTTCACTCTACGGGTAAGTCACTTGGCAGGCTACAATACAGCTCTCACATTACTCCAAACACTGAGTAGAAAAGCCCACAGAGATGATGGATACAGCACATCATGGCTACTATTTGTCATCAAGGAGACCTAGGACCAGCCCTGTCATGTACAGATATGGCCAAGTTTGTATACTGCATTTCTGCATGTCTCACGGGGAGAGGAAAGGAGATCCCACAGCCATGGGGAAATATAAGCAAAGTCACTTGAACATCACAGCATCTGCAAAAGGGAGAGTATCTTTCTTCCTCCAACTCATGAGAGGATGACTTGAGGGGTAGGGGAGGCAGCATTAATCCTAATTTGGAACACCAAATTCCATCTCATTTTAAATTCATTTTTAAGTCAAACTGGAAGGCCAAGAACTTCTGAAACATCAGTGACAGCACAAACTCCACGAAACCAGTGTCTGTGTCCCACTCCTCCTCCATGCAATACACAGGTAATGCTGCATCCTTTCTCCTCAGCAGAATTTGCCAACACAGTCACGTAAGGGATGTGCTTTATGGTGTGCATGTGTGAGTGGCCAGCAATGCCTGTTGTGCACCTTAACCTGTGCACAGTATCTCACTGGCTGTGCACCAATGGTCTATGCCCAGTGATGTCTGTGCTTGCAAGGCTGCAAGAGAAGGAGGCAGCAGGGAGGGGAGACGAGATCTCAGAAAGCTCCAAGGAAACTCAAGGAGCATTGGGAATTGCCGAGGTGGACGTGAGCCAAATACCTACAGGAATGGGAAGATAAGGAAAAAACAGCAAAACTTCAAAAACTCAGGCTGCTTCCCAGTGATTTTGCTCCAGGGACAGCATGGATACTGCAAGGGAGCATGCCTGGTGAACCAGTGTGAGGTAGGGGCACCAAGAGCTCCCACCCCTCTCCAGGGTATCTTGGAGCTGGGGGGAAAGAAAGGAGAAAATCCATTCAGCGATCTCACTGAAATTAGAAACTTAACAATGAACACGCTCCACGTACAACTTGCCTGTCTCTGTAGCCATGGAGACGGCTACAAATCTGTGTCAGACGTAATCCACTCTTCAGTTCCTAAAATTTAAACATAAAAAGAGGGAGTGAGGACTGGGAGGCGGGAGCAGGAAGGGGGAATTCCTCTGCACTGTTTGGCTTTGATGTGCATCACGTTTAAAGGCACAGGGGATTATCCACACCTGATGCTGGATAAAGCAGTGGCTGTGTAGCAGCTGATGCGTGATGGACATGTTTATCTCCAGCAGAGCATCTCCCCAGCCTCTGTAACAGCTGTGTTAGAACACCTTGGTGCCAAGGATGGACCCCGGGAGGCTACAAAGCATCATCATCATCATCATCATCCTGGAGGTGGTGTCTTAGAGGGTTAGAAGGACCAGGAGAGCTGGGAAAGGAGCATCTGAAGGGTCAGAGCAGTGTTTCGGACAGGAAACACCCAGAAAGAAGTTTGGTGGTCCCTGCACAGCAATAAGGACAGAGTCAGAGGGGAATTCCTGCTGCCAGAATGGCAGGAGAGAAGATGAAGCAGGAAGAAGAAGGATGGGACCAGAGACTTGTTTCACCTGAGCTTAGAGGTTTTTAGATTCAGGACATGAACAACACACCACAAGTGAGGCAGACTATCGGCTGGCTCTGTCTGCAAAGCAGGAAAAATGCAGATGTCTGTATTGTCAGACAACACTTGCAACCTCTTGGACTTGTAAGCAGGTTCATAAATGATCAGGAGTGGTGTACTGAATCTCTGACTATACAGAAAGATCGTAAGTTGCTCTTTGAGCTAGGCAAGAGCAAAATGAAGAAATATGAGGTCTAAAGAACAGCCCCACTCCAGACCTTCATGGAGAAATACAACCAACCAGCCAACACACCAATCAACACCCCCATCCACCCGTTCAATCCCCATCCTTGACAATTACTAGGATTTGGACCATTTTAACTTCTTCTGCGTTTCCTTTCATTTCTTACTTGGGCTACTTTTGGCTGGTTTGGTGCATTTTTGCTAACATGCATCTCGATCCTATGTCTGGAGCTACATGGAGTTGAAGGCAACATATCATATGAAACTAAAGGGCTGCAGTAAAGGAAAGATTAGAGGACTCTTACAACAATGGAATAATATTGAAGACTGCACCACCAATGCTAATTTATACAATGCCATCCTCAAACCATGGATGATCTACTGAATTACAAAGCAAGGAACAGCTAGGGCTATTCTCAGCCCTACATCTTTGAAAACTCCTTGGGGTGATGCTGTAAGGTTTCCCATCCAGGTCACTAAGGAAAGCTGGAGGTGTCCATTCAGAGAGGTAAAAAGAGACACAGACTGCTCTGACCATCTCCATTTGTTTCAAGGGCTAACTTGCTGAATCATCCACAGGTCACCAGTGCAGAAGCAGCATGCAAGCTGAAGCCATGATGATGGAGAAAGCAAGCTCTGTTCCCATCCTTTTTTGCATGAATGGAGGGTGATATTGGCCACAAATTCAGGAAAATCCACCAAAACCAATCTAATATATTATGGGGGAGATTTGGGACGGATAAGGCTGAGGAGTGAGAAGTTACCCAGCAGAGAAAGATACTTGGAAAACCATCCCTTGGGCATGGATGCAAAAGAGACACACACCTCACAGCGACCATAATAACAGAATGACCTACAACTCCTAATTCATTAATCACTTCTGTGGAATAAGTCTTATGCCAACAGGGGTGAAATTACCTTGTTCATTGAATGTACTGTCAAATAGGCTACCACTTGATTAAGGTCTAAAATGTGCATGGAGGATTTATTGAAATGGTCTCATTTGCTGCAATGCAATTAATTAGAGATACATTTGCAGCCAGGTATGGTTTTAAGGCTATCTGATCAGTATTCAAACAAAAGAGCAAAAGAAAGGAAGAAAGAATGACAAGTTTAACTCATTTTAAATCAGGAAATTAAATGCATCAGTGTAACTCCTCTTTCTAGAGCTCAGAGGTTCTGCTTTTCCTTTCTAAGAAAAGCCCTTCAGAAGGCAGGTTTGCTGTACCTTGGATTTCCCCCATCAGTGAAGTGTAGCTGAAAGTAGCACTTGGACTGGAAGGAAGAAAGAGTAAACACAAGCACTTGAAGTAGCCTGTTGAATAGAGATATGTCAACCCCAGGACTAATTAGCAGAGCTCTATTTGTTATGTGCACTGCAGTAACTTTCCAATTAATTCGTTCATATTTGCAAAGCCATTGAAAGAGGTGAAGCATTAAATATAGATGCTAAATAAAAGGGAATAAATAGCAACCGACACTTAGCTCTCCAGGTTTTCAGGCACCGTCAACAGGGACATTCACTCACTGCCCAGAGCATGCTCCTTAACCAAGACCCATAAGTGCAGTATTAATTTTTCAGTAGCATCTAGCAGACCTAATGAAGACACAGTTATGTTATACATGACAACTCCACCCAGCCTTAAAATCTCCAGTCTCATGGCTGGTTAGGGTCGCTGCTGATCTGCACGCCAGCTGTAGGGTGGTAAGGGCATAGACCAGTATCCCTTTTGCAGCCCTAAGTCCTGCTCCTGCGCATTTTTGTGTTCCCAAACTGGCTGCCCCTGCCAGCATGGGATGGGACATGGAATGAATCAGGCAGCTGCCATTCATCTTGCCTCTCCCAGTCTGGACTCTTCACTATATGGTTTTAACTTTCGACTGTTTTTGCAGTCAATGAGTTGCAGCTCCAGGAGAAAACTAGAACCAGGGACCTTTCTACAGCCCCTGTTGTTAAACTATCCTGGCATCCAGAACACTGTAGTCACATCCCAACTGTCTGCTGGAAATGGTCCCTGCTCCTGCTGTGCATCAAAACTGGCAGTTTGGATGTACCCAGGATTTCTTTGGGATGGCAGTGCTTGTATAGGTGTGGTAAGGAAATTATATATTGTCCGCTGGATTCCATGACAGATCTCAACACATCCTGAATGGTACCTAAAGATCCCAGTTGAAGCCAGGCACCAGTGGCCAGCAGGACCCTGCAGAGCTACTCATCCTTGATGAAAGCTCTTTGCAAACAGTTGTTTCTACATCACAAAATCATTGCTCTGATCCCACTGGCACTGATTTAAGAGAGAAATTAATCCTGACATCATGGGTAAAAGCCTGATAGTTTCTAGATCATCCCAATGGCTCTCAGCGGGCAAGAAAGCCACCCCTACTGTGAGGACACTGGTGGAGATGTCCCTTTCTCAGACTAACATGGAGGTGTGCCTCAGAGTTCCAGCTCTTGCAAAAAGCATGCCACCAGCCTTCCTTTTTCAAAACTAAAAGGGAATTTCATCTTAAGTCAGGGCTCTGCATTGGCTGCATCTATAGCAAGAAGATGGCAGTAGATAGTTTAAGATACATTAAAAAGTTGTCACCTCCTTCCCTTGCGAAAGCTGTCTTCCACAGAAGCCCACGGTTATGACCTGACCTCCAGGGAAAGTATCAGCTCCCTCATATCCATCCCTAGAGTGCCTCTGATGAAGAGCAGTGAGTTTCCAAATTGGTCCTTCCACCCTCACTCTCATCACCCGCTGTTACTTCATCACACACAATGATCAGGGGAGCAGCATTCAAAACACACCCTCTGCGCATGTCACCCCATGACCTTCGGGTGTTGAGCAGACAGGATTATAATCTGTGCAGTCAGCTGGTGTGTTCCCTTGGTTTAGGATTACATCAATTATCCCTATTTTTAGGTTTGAGGGTAAAGTCCCGTCATCCACAACAGAGGCAAACAACTCCCAAAAAAAAAGGCATTAACATATCTTTATATTCCTGTCTTTGTTAAGCTCCATGAGGGATCTATCAAGAACCAGAAGCCTACCGATTTCCAAAACCTGGAGTATTTCCAGCATTCGGTTCTGCTCCAACTCAGCTGGGCTTTTTTCCCTTCTCTTTCTTTCCTTGTTCTCTGCTATCCGCGGGAGTTCATTTGCCTCAGAGTACCTCCTTGCACTTTGCTGAGCTTGTGCCAATATTATCCTCCCAGCAGAAAGTCTCATACAGGGGGTTTAAAATGTGTGATGCATTTCTCCATTTGTGGCTGCATCCCCACTACTATTAGCAGCCAGAAAACACAATGTCTGATTAGAACTTTCTCCTTGATTAAGGCTGGAAGCTAACCGCTTCCTTGCCAACCTGGCCTCAAAATTTGCCGCAGCAGGCAGGTCTTGTTTTTCAAGTCATTATAATTCATCCACACGAGTGTTGTGAACCCTGGACACTGCATGATAAGAGACCACTGTGATGCACAAACAGGGATACTGACAAGTCGAGCTAGAAAACCTCTGAAGGATGCTGTAGACTCTTCACATTCTCCTTTTGGAAACAGAGCTAGCAAGTCGCAGGGTCTGGGAGTGTGGCAAGGCGGGTTATGCAGTTAACTCCCTAAACTCGGGTGTCACTATCACAAGGAGCTTTCCTGTGCCTTAACCCTTCCTCTGTGACACCATTTTGCCTTTCAAGGGCAAAAAGCAAACAAAAGAGGCTTCTGAGCTGTTCCACCACCTGGGTGCCTTTGCTTTGTTTTCCAAGCCTGTGTGACAGGACATCTCACAGCAGAAACAGAGCCGCAGCCGGTACAGTCAGCACTTCAAGTGCTTTTGGACATCTACTCTCAAATTAACTTTATGCCAGCTGAAATCAGGACACACATTTGGGCAGCCAACTCTTCTTTAAAAAGAAAAGCTTCTTCAGTGTAAAGCATTAAGACACCATTAAGACCCTTCCTTGGAGCACAGGAAGTAGTTGCTATCACAGCTTTTGGGTAGGATTCATCTAAACCACGTGAATGCTTCCAGTGAAGACATCCACCACTGAAAATGTCTGTGGAGATCTGCTCAACACCAGGACACCACAAAGAGGCAGTGCTGGGGCTGGTGAAGCCACACATGAGGCTGCAGAGCCACACAACATCTCCTGTATTACATACCCCTGAACACGGGTAATCCACCAAGTCACACTTGAGAGGGCTAAGCACTGGTCCTTTCTCTCCTACCTCCAAAACCCTGTAGACAGAGTTATTTAACACTGCTATAAAAATAACACCCAGACTGCCCTGCTGTGCCAGACAGAGCACAAGCATCTAATAGGCAACAGATTTTGTCCCCAAAAACTTAGCAGGAGGTTGCAGGATAGCTGAATGCTACATCCATATGTCCCAGGACCCAGTGAAGTATTTTACCCTCTATGCAATTCTGATTCTTCTGGCAACACGGAAAAAGATATTCCTGCCCACAAACTACCATGGCAGAAACTAGCACAGGGAACCGTAACGCCCAGCCTGGCTTTTCGCAGTCAGACGTGAATAATCACATGCTATACCTGAGCTTCCACTGTTAAATGGAAATCTAATATTAAAAATAAGAAGCAAACCAGCCCTTTTAGCAGAAATAATTCCTGGTGCAGAAGCAAAGGGGAGGCTGTCTCTACACTCATGGCTCCTTTTGAATTCACAGTTGGTAGAAAACCAGAGTCCCACTCGGGGCTTGCTTCTTTCACATCTTGCCCTTGTTGTAGGGCTCAGCAGCAGTTCCCAGAGTCCCAGCAAGTCTGTCCTGTGTGCAGAGAATGGATTGCATGTGGTTCTCACAGGATGCTCTTGGCTTTGCACTGAAAACCATGTTACAGCGGTAGCACATCACCCTGCCACTTAAATCCATCATGGGAGATGCTTTGTGGATGGAGCTTCACAAAGCAAGCAGGCATTGTCAATTCCCAGGAAGGGTCGCAGCCCACTGAACCGCAGGTGCTCATGTCCAAGTCCTCTCTCCAGGCTTCTACTGCAGCTGATGGAGATATGTTCATGTAGCCAGCACAGGCTGCAGAGGTTTCCTTCCCTGGAGCAGACTCCTACATGTAGGCGTAGGAGGAGATAAACACAAACCCAGCCTGACTGGCTGAGTGCCTCTTTTATATCCTTACCTGACCCCTAAATTCACACACAGCTCAATCTAAGGGAGGTTTCCCAGCTGATCCGCTCCTCATCTGCCTGTGTGCTCTCTGCCATGGAGATGCCTCATTCAGGACCATGGCACTACCTGGGTTTTCAGGAGGGCAAATGCATGCTATGCTGATTGTGAGGACAGTCAGGGCTTTGTCATGCATGATGATATTTCTTCACTGAAAGCGAACATTTTGGTGGTGTAAGGAAAAGATGGGAACAAACACCTGAGCACAGCAGTTCTTGTGGCAAAAGCAGTGGGCTCAGCAAAGGTGAGAGCGACTTGGTGCTGAATTCCCCCACAGGGTTAATTGCATTAGCTACTGATATTCTCCCTGGAGGCCTCAGAATCAGAAAATCCTGGAGCTGAAGGGACCACAGGGATTGAAATCCACCTGGCAGCTCACTGACAGCTATGCTTGCTCTGGCATCGGATCTGGCTATCTCATGCTCCTGGAAGTGTTGCTGGAGTCTGGGCTCTGTTTGCGCCTGCTTGTGTCGATGCTCTGAACCATGTTGTGATAAAGCATGTGCTTTCTTGGACACCACTGATGAACATCTCCATGCTGTTCTTTCACTCCAGAAGGCAAAAATGTGCAAGCATGGGGCTGCTGGCAAAATCTGGTCATTGCCTCCCATTCAACTGCAAGCTCTTCCAGGGGCCCAGCCTGTTATCTCTTACAAGCTCAGCTGGAGACTGCTAAGCCCAACATCTAACAAAGGAATCAGATATATTTCCAAGCAGGACTTTGGAGCCACTACCGCTCTCCTCCAAGGAGCTGAGTGTCCTGATTCACCACTAGCAGCCAGACAGGAGCCTGCCTGTCATGGCTTGTCCTGCTCTCTGCCAGACAAGAAGTGTTTGAGGTTTACCAAGGGCAGCACAGCTGGGTTTGATGTACATCTGGACAGCTATCAGTCCCCTTCTCTTGGCAGCAAGAGACCACGTTGGTTTCTTCACTGGCTGCAAGTCCAACATGCTCCCACATTTTAATCTGCTTGACTAAAGCAATGGGACTGCAACTGAAGTGGCTGCACACGATGACACTGGGAAGGTTTACACTCTGCCACCCTGGGCAGTACTTGTTAGCTCTCTCAGATGCAGGAAACCTTTGAGAGTTTCACCATAGGAATACATACTTATTTACTTGAAAAGGCAGTACATGGAAAAGCAAGCAGTGGGGAATGGCTACCTAGACCAGGCTCTGGAAGACCGCAAACTGGGGCCATGCATTGCAAGAGGTGCTTCAAGCAGCTCCCCAAGCTGCTCTACACCCTCTGCAGCTCTTGGGCACAGCCACATGGGCTCTGATCACGGTATGTTTGAGATCGTTGAACACCAGGAAGACCCAAGCTATCACTAATGCTAAGGAAGTAACATGAACTTCTTTGTCAAGCTGGATCACAGCGCTGCTGGCTTCCCGTTGTGCAGGTAGCTACACGGCACCATCAGAAGGGACCACAGGTCTGGAGGCTATCACAAAGCCCACAGGGATTTTACAGAAAGAAGTCTGCCTGTTTTGACAGGAGAGAGCTCTTTCTGCCCACACACAAAGTGCTGCAGAACTCTTTGAAAGCTGCTAAACTTCCCTCCTGGGAATTTCTCCCCTGTTTTGAGTTTTTCCTTTTGAAAATGAAAAGCAGATTTCTGCGGCCATGCAATCACACGACGGGACTGTTCACACATCAAAAGGTTTCAAGACTCACTTAAAAAAGAAGGTTCATTTAATAATCACATGAGCAGCTTGCAAAGCTACTCATTTATAGTGAAGGAAGGATGAACACTTTACACAAAGCAAGAGACATCCACAGAAGAACAAGCTTCTACCCCAGACATTTAACATGAGCTGGGCTGTCCCACATCTCCCTTTCACAACACTGCAACAGCAAAACCAGCTTTCTACAGGCACCATACCAAACACCATCACGATGTACCTACCATGTGTGTACCCAACATGGGAGCAGCAGCTCCCACCACCACTGCTCACCCTCCACAGGCCTTACAATCCTCTCACCCCGAGCAACCAGCTCCTATCCTTCTCTGCAAAGTCTTTGTTGCTCTTCCTGCCACAAAACCTACTTGTCTCCTGAACCACCTACTCTGTGCTGTTAAGGATAAGGTGAGAGTAGGCTTGCCTAGCTGGAAAAGACGCACCGCCTACGTGAAGTGCAAGTTTTTGCTGTAAACTTATCTTAAGCTCCTGGTGCTGCTAACTCAAGAGCTGCTTTGCACAAATAATCTCTTTAGTCAGAAGTGAAGGTGTTTTTAGACTGATTTGACTGGTAGTGCTGAGGCTTGCAGAGGAACAGGAGGGAAACAGCCCATCACTGCTACAAGGTGTGCTCTGCGCTGTGGGAAAGGGAAATGTCAACCTACATGACCATTTCACAATCCATCTCCCAATTATCTGCACTGTGCCCCAGCTGACAACAGTGCCCAAGCCGCGGCATCCTGCAGTTGGACTAGATGGTCATTGTAGGTCCCTCTCAACTGGAACTGCTCTACTCTAACATACAAACCTAGTTTGAAGTTACCTTTAACTGGATCAACACTTCCACAACTCTTTGAGCCAAAGCCCTGACCCAGCACGAACTCAACCTGATGGCTTAGATTAAAACTAGCACAGCTTTATGCCAAGGTCACTGTCCTCCCACAGACACACAGTGCTGACAAAGCTACTGCACGCTTGGCAAATCCAACATGTTTACACTGACCACCATCTCTTGAGCTTGGCCAAGCAGAGAATGACAGCTCAAGCACAGAAGACCCCGAAAAGCTCCACAGGAAAGAAAGGCAAGCAATATCAAACTGACCAAGTGAGATCAGTCTGTCCCCTCCAGGAAGATGCTCCCAGCTCAGTTTCTGGGATCCAACTGCCACCACCACAATGGGACTGATAGAATGATGCATTTTTGGCAGATTCTTACCAAACTGCAACAAGCTTTTGGGATGAAACACAATCTCAGGAAGTGCTCAGGAGGGATCCAAAAGCCACACGCTGAACTGAACCTCCTGCACCTCCCAGGAATCAGTGTTGTTCAGCCTCTTCTGCAATTCCTCATGCAGTACGTTCAGAGACCCACCTCTCCACCTATTAAAGCCAAGGAGTCTCAACTCCTCTGGCAAAGGGACAGGGCTCAGCACTGGGACACTAATACTTTATGTCACCACATCTGGATGCATCTTCCCCACAAGAGTCAAAGAAACCAGCATGTGGATGGATGGGTTGCTTCAGGTGAACATTCCCCAAACAGCCAAATTTTGTTCAGTACTGGAAGCTACCACTTTTACTGCACCTTAGATTTTCATTCTCCTGACACCCACACACAGCTCAAGACTGTACATAAGGAAAATAGGTGTATTTAGTAGAAACAGTGGGGAAACAGCCACAATTTCAGCACCCTGATCTCACAGCACCCCTGTTCTGCTCTGCGTGTCCTCATTTCACGCAGCAGATCCAGCCTAGAACCCAATGTCTGCATATGCTTCTACAAACGCTGTGTTTCTCATAGACAGTTTGGTATACACTGGAGTCTTCCTGTAGAAATCAGGCTAGGCAGCTCTAAACGGCACAGGCGCTTATGAAGGGAACAATTGCACCTTAAAAGCACGCTACTAACCATAAGAGTCATTCAGTTCAGAGAAGAGGCTGGTATTTAGGCTGCAGATGGAGAAAAATTATGTCAAGAGCATGGTTCAAACCACTGTTGTTTAAATAACCCCCTCTAGGCAGCTTTGGTAAATATAATGCCATAAAGGAGTCCTTCTGCTGCCCACGGTGAGGCTCTGAAGTCAGTAGATGATAGAGATTGGGCATCTGGCCTCCTCTGCTCATGCCTCTCGAGCACCCTGCTCCTCTCATAAAGGGGAGATGCTCAGAGGGAAAAATGCGTGGCTGGCGCTCTTGATCCAGAAATATGCCGCTGTTAACCCTAGAAAGGGTTCCTCACCAGCGCAGTGATGCCATGAACTGAGGCCCAGGTATTACACAAAACATCCAATAACCATCAAGTGATGTTTAGCTCCTGGCTCCTATTCCTCTTCCCAGTCCTTAGCAGAAGGAGCAACATCCTTGACCAGAAGCTCTGCAAACAGACTTGGATACATGCCTTGGTCCCCATAAGGCATGGCCTCAGTCTTGATAGCTCCAGCATATCATTATTATTTTAATTGGCCAGACTTGCATGCCTGAAACACCTTTACATGGTTACACTTGTTCGGGCAGTGCCAGATGGGGCAGCCTGGTTTAATAGGTACAGCACTGAATTTATGAGCAGCCAACACCAGCCTCAGCACCATGCAGCCTTTTTCATTATGGTCTCACTTGCTGGAGCTGTCTGAAGATATTTCCTGTTGGTCTGAAATTTCCCACAGCCTGGAGTGATGCTGGAGAAGGGAGACAAGGGAAATCTTCAGGCTCCAAGTCATGAAGGCAGACAGGTTAGAAGGCATGGCCAGTGAGCTTGCTGCATGCCCATCTTGGAGGGCTGTCCCTTTGTTGCAAGCCATCCTTCGCTAAGAACAGCCAGCAGGAACACAGGAGATGCCTGAGGACACAACTTGCAGCAGGAACCCCTATCAGCCTTGATCTTTGCAAGTCAGAGCCCAAATTGAACTGGACTGAACTGCCTGATGATATTAACCAACCTCCCCAGCTCAGGCAAGTCCCAAGTACAGCATACAGTTATGCCCTCAAGGCAGGGAGATCTTAATAGTGCTTCACCGGTGCCTAAGGCAGAGTGTTAAAAGGGTTTTAAGAGGGGAAAAATGGTTTAAAGGCCAGCAGCTTGGTCAACTCATTATTCTACATTTGTAAAGCAGAAGAGCAAAAGGGACCTCCATGCTTGCTTCTGCGAAACATGGGGAGACAGGACCTGCTGCTTCATTATCTGCTGGTGCCTAATGAGGCTTCAGCAGCTCTCCAGAGTGCATCAGTTATTACTAAGGCTCATTTTGGGGAATAATGGTAGGGAAGCTATTGGACACCACTTCACTGTTTCTGACCTGTAAAACTGCTCTTAGACAAGCAAAGGCTGTGTGTGCTTCTACTCTAGAAGACATGGCAGAAGCCTCAGTTTAAAAAGGGCTCTTTGAAGGACAAATTTTGGCTTTTCTTCCCCAGGCAGGTGACTGTGGGCTGTTCAATGCACTAAATGCGACAGACGAAATAGTGAGCATCTCCCCCAGCAGCAACCAGCTCCAAACTAGCGAGCCTAAACCCACGTTCACACTAGACCATGTCACCCAAGGCTCTGTCCAACCTGGCCTTGAACACTGCCAGGGACGGAACACTTACCACTTCTTTGGACAACCCATTCCAGTGCCTCACTAGCCTCACAGCAAAGAACTTCTTCCTCATATCTAACCTGAACTTCCCCTTTTTAAGTTCACACCCATTACCCCTTGTCCTATCGCTACACTAAGGGATGGAAATAACAGCATTCCAACTCTTGAAAACACTACAATCTCGCCGTCTTCCATCACTGAAGTAAACACCACGGCCAGTGTCTATTTCAGAGCATGTTATTCAGCTTTAACACTTCTCAAGACTGGTTTTCTTTCTTTTCAATTGCAACTTCACCTTTGGGATTAGTGATTTCATTTTATGACGGGATATTAAGAGTAGGCAGCCAGCCCTTTTTTCTACTTTTTTTCCAAGCCAGTATTCAGAAGGAATAGATTAAGTCATTAAATACACGCAAGCACAGGAAACACTGGAAACTCTTAGCCATTATCCTACGAAGACAATGCCAATGCAAACACAGTAATAAAATATTCTTCACTGAAATCAACACTAATTTTCCAAAGCAATCAAATCCATCCCCCTGATCCCTCCTCCTAGGAAAACAGCCAGCATTGCTAAATTCAGATATATGTGGCTCCGTGCTTAAATTTGGCTCAGACACGCTGCAAATCAATGCCTCCAGAAAGGTTTGCTGAGGAAAAATTCCTGATGGGCAACGTTTGCTACAGCATGTGATACTTCTCCCGACACAGCAGCAAACAGTATAATGCTATGTCTATCTGGGACTCCAGGAAGGCTGAAGCTTCAAGCTAAAAACTTGTTGAGGTCACCTTGACCATTATTTAGAGATGGCTGTGTGTCACCCAAGCGGACAGTCTCTAAAAAGAGCTCAGCCATGAGGAACATCTCCAAATGCTAATGCTTTACCAGCAGCCCAGAAACAGCACCAAGTCTTTCACAATGCCTCCTCCTTCCTAGTCCACCCACAGAGGGGAAGAAGGTCACCACTGGAAAGGGCTACAGCAGGTTTGATCCATACCTGCCCAGCATCAGAGCAGCAGGACATGTCATAGAACCACTGAAACACAGAATGGTCTGGGTTGGAAGGAACCCTTAAAGGCCATATGGTTCCAGCACCCCTGCAATGAGCAGGGACATCTTCAACTAGACGAGGTTGCTCAAAGCCCCATGTTTCTAGTGATGTGGCACTGACTACCTCTCTGGGCAACCTGTTCCAAAAGTTTCTTTCCCAACTCTGCAATTTGTGGATTGCCCACACCAAGGGCTGTGCTCAGTTTTCACGAAACACGCCCTCCTGCTTCCCGAAAGCCATTGGTACCAATCTTTGACGTCCCTCAAATCTTCTTTGGTAAGACAATGAGTAAGTGTTCCAGCCAGGTATTTTACAGTGGGTGAGTACCCTCCATGATTTCTTTAAGGATCCCACAGCATGCTGCAGACAGTGGATTTTCACACTAGAACTTGAGACATATATAAGTTCTCCTCTCCACTGTATGAAGTTACCCAAATAAACCCACAACAAACAAACCAAACCAAGACTTCTCTCTCAGATACAACCGGATAAGATTTTAATCAAGTAGTCCGCTAAACCATGTTTCAGATGATAATGGTCTCCAATCTGGAGAGAACCTGCAGCCACAATTCAGGTGAGCCCATGATCCAGTCTGCCACCCTAGTTATTGCAGGACACACATTTACCAGGATCCATCCTCCAGTCACGGTGCTACCAGGCAGTCACATCCTACTGATTCTCTCCCAAAAAAGGTGGTTGCGTCTAAAATGCCATTTGAGAGTGATCCCTCAAGCAGGCCAACTCCTGAACCAGATCCAGGAACCATTTGGGTCAGTACTAGCTGGCCCAGGCATCACAGTTTATATTCAGCTGCATGAGGGAAAAAAAAAATCAAACCCCAAGTGCTGCGTTCTCTGTGCCCTCTGAGGTGCTCTTGGCTTTGCACAGTAATGTATCCTCCAGCATGTCTAAGGTTGAATGCAAAACTCCCATTCTTGTAGGACTAATTTATACTCAATGTCATCCAGGAAATGAAAACTTCTCAGTGTTTCTGATGATCTCTGGAAGGTGCCAGAAAGGCTACTTACTTTTTCATATGAAAACACAAGAATCGAGATTCAGCATGTTTCATTAGGAAAACAAAACCCAGTTTACTCTAAGTTCAGTAAACCTGAAAGGACTTGCAAAAGTCATGATTTCAAGAATCACAGAATTTGGGTTTGGGTTGGAAGGGACCTTAAGGCTCATCCAGTTCCAAACCCCTGCCACAGGCAGGGACACCTTCCACTAGAACAGGTTGTTCCAAGCCCCATCTAACATGGCTGTGAACACTGCCAGGGATGGGGCAGCCACACAGTAATTTGCAAGACACATGAGATGCATCAGGCAAGTAACAACCTTTGCACGCCAATGCCACTCTTGTATTGCGGGGCTCAGAACTGAACACAGGATTCAATGTGCAGCCTCACCAGTGCTCAGTACAGGGGAGCAATCACTCCCCTGGTCCTGCTGGCCACGCTATTATTGACACAAGCCTGGATGCTGTTGGTCTTCTTGGTCACCTGGGTATACTGCTGGCTCATATTGAGCTGGCAGCTACCTACTGCATGGACACACCAGCTGCATCAGACCAGCACAGGAGCCCCTATACTGGTTTTACAACGTACCCAACCATTTACAGCTTGACATGACGAAGTCCTACAGAGCACACTGGTGATGGTCTCTTGGCTGTGCAGCGAAAGCTGCGTCATCAGGCTTGGAAATAGCCAAGCACCTTTGTGACGGAGGCTGAATCATTTCTCCTTTCTGTATCCATGGCACAGGATCAATTAACCTTTGCT
This sequence comes from Psittacus erithacus, assembly GCA_009867235.2. Taxonomy (NCBI): domain Eukaryota; kingdom Metazoa; phylum Chordata; class Aves; order Psittaciformes; family Psittacidae; genus Psittacus; species Psittacus erithacus. The sequence goes on along the minus strand of WYDI02025464.1, from coordinate 1,624 downwards.
GTACCTCCTCTTGTGAATCACTTAAGAAGGGTAACAGTTAAGCTGCTTCACAGGAAGTGGTTCTAAAAATGCGCTGCTCGGCTCTGCATAAGATGACAGAGTTTGCCACAGAGAAAAAAAAATCAAGCACGTTCAGCATCTTAAGGATTAATCCTAGGCCTAGAGCCAGGCTAATTACTGCCATAAGGAATAAAAGTACCATAAATATAGGTTAGCGCATAAAGGATCCCGTTTCCAAGGTTTTATACATCACCAGCTCAAAAGCGGATTTGTAAATTTAATTATAGAAAGATTATAAAAGCAGGTAATACCCAAAGGGTTGTAAAAATAATTTTACTATAGTGATGAGAACAAACCAACAGAAAAACAACCAAAACATCTTGAATTAAGTAGGGCATCTGATAGATCTCTTGAAGACCTTCCACAGGATTCAGATCAGACTGCTCACTGGGGATGCGCAGGCAGCATCCTGCTAAAGCAGCATCCGCCACAACCTTCCAGAAATGCTACTTCCAAGAGAGAACAGATAAGTCACTCTGACAGCCTTGCAACCTTTCAATGCTGATTTACTTAAAAACATCTAAATTTTTTATAGAAGGTGCTCTGGTGGCAGAAGTGTGTAGTGGTCTGGTCATAGCCATGTTAGGATGGAAGAGGATGCTTCCTTTTCTGCACGGGTGATGTGAAATCCCTGAAAAAGCTGGTGTCCATTGGGATTAATGGCACTTCCTCTGCCGAGAAAAGCTTTGGGGCAGGAAGACAGTTCATTAAATGCCATTGGGATGGATTTGGGTTCTACCCTACAGCTGTGCTGAGCAAGCAGTTGACAGTGAAGAAAAAGGCAAGAGCACAGGTTAACAACTCAGCTCAGACAAACTGGAGAGCAGTGACAAGTGGTGTTCCTCAGGGGTTAGCGTTAGCACTGGCGCTGTTCAACATCTTTGCTGGTGACATGGATAATGGGATCAAGTGCACCCTCAGAAAGTATGCCAATGACACTAAGCTGTGTGGTGTGGTTGACACACTGGAGGGAAGGGGTGGGATGCAGAGGGACCTGGACAGGCTGGAGAGGTGCACCTCATGAAGTTCAACAAGGCCAAGCGCAAGGTCCTGCACCTGGATCAGGGCAATCTCAAGCACAAACACAGGCTGGGGGAGACTGGATTGAGAGCAGCCCTGAGGAGTAAGACCTGGGGGTGCTGATCAATGAGAAGCTCACCATGACCCATAAGTGTGTGCTTGAGCACAGAAACCAACCGTGTCCTGGGCTGCATCACCAGCAGTGTGACCAGCAGGTTGAGGGAAGGGATTCTCCCACTCTGCTCCACTCTGGTGAGACCTCCCCCTGCAGTCCTGTGTCCAGCTCTGGGGCAACAACATACGAAGTATGTGGAGCTGCGGGAGTGAGTCCAGGGGAGGTCACGAAGATGCTCAGAGGACTGGAGCACCTCTGCTGTGGAGACAGGCTGAGAGAGCTGGGCTTGTTCAGCCTGGAGAAGAGAAGGCTCCAGGAAGACCTTAGAACACCTCCGGTGCCTAAAGGGGTCGACAAGAAATCTGGAGAGGGGCTTTTGACAAGGGCCTGTAGGGACAGGACAAGGGGGAATGGCTTTAACCTGACAGA